>JAFJYH010000223.1:0-78471 GCA_017365405.1 Cadophora malorum | reverse complement strand
TGGTACTAGGCCTAAATAGGCAACTAAAGCGACGAGAGCTAGCCGAGCCTTGGCAATTAAAGTAGTTATAAGGACCTAGAAATCCCCCTTCAATAGAATCATCATTCACACCGATTATTACTTTTTTACAAATAGCTAATAAAAATAAATCTCTTTATAATATTTAGTTGCAAGTACTAACAATTTATATAAGAATTAGAAGCTAATGATTTTTATTCTCAATATTACCTTTAAAGCGACCCTTTGCAGCGACTTTTCTTCATTTATTTAACCTCCTTTAAGCTTTGAAAGTAGCATTCCGATGTTTTACTCCTCGATTGCATATATAAAACCAACAAATTTAACATGCTTTTGTTAAATATATATAGAATTACAGGAAATAATATGGTTATTTAGCTAGGGTTAATATTCTTTTTTAAAAAAACTTAAACAGATTACTTTTGGGCTATTATCTAACTTCGATTTTTGATAATAAAGCACATAATTGCAAAGCTAATTTTTATTGTAATAAATAAAGAATTAGCTTTCATGAAGTGTTTAGATATATAATTTTTTTTATTTTTAGCATCTTTTATGTCGATGGCATGTTAATATAAATGTATTAGCAAAAACAAATAAATTTTTTCTTGGTCCAGTTAAAGGAGACAACGGAAAGTGAACATGCCATCTTAAGTTTCAAGCATTTCTTAGCTTTTGGAATACACTATTGGCTAACATAACTAAGCAACAATATCATAATTAATTAGAAAAGATAAGGCTCCGGTTTTTATTGCAAGCGATAAGTTATTATGAAGGCACTTGGCTCTTATGAAAGAAGAAACTCGTAACCTTTTGGATTAACCAATTATATTATTTTGAAATTATTGTTATTAGTTTAATTAAGGGTTGTTATGTTATCTTAAAGTTATATTTATAGCGTGGGCATGCAGATCTAAAAAGTGTGTTTCTCAAAATAAAGCTTTTTTGGATTGCTTAGCATGCTAGCATTTATACAACTATTGCCTAGCAGCAATTACAACCAAGATACAATATAAATATCTCTTTTTTTGTTGCTATTCTCTAGCATGTTTATAGCTAGGCTTTTGTTAAAATTAATTAGGAAATTAGCAAGCTCCTTGCCCAAAAGCTTCCTCCAAAAAGCTATACATGTGACGGCTCAACGGAGTTCATTGAAATAGCTACAATACAAATAAAAAAGACAAGGAGAGAAAGAAGATCGTAAGGAGCCTCAAGCTTAAATAAAAGGAAGGCAGCCGTTAGTCAGCTACAACCCCTTATCACAACATCACGTGATATGCGTTTGCACGTGATACGCGTAAGTTGCATGTGCTATCACATTACTTCTTCTTGCGAAGAAGGCTTGTTTCTAAGCCGAGTAAAAAATCGCCTTTATTTTTTAGCTGTTATTATCGTATTATCTTTTAAGCTTTCATAAGCATTATCTTCTTTTGATTTCTAAGCGATAATTTATCGATTCAAAAGCTTTAGTGATTTAAGTAAGTGCGGGTGAGCAAGGTGAAAATTACGAAATTTGTAAAGGCAAATGCGAAAGTCTGCGGCAAAGTAAAATTCTGAATCGGGGTCAAGCCTTTTCCAATAAGCTTAATAACGTAAAGTGCCGTCTCGTTCCAATCAAGCGTTTAAGATATCTTATACTTTTTATTTTTATTTTATGTTTATAATAAGCTCGTCTTGCAATAATTGGATTTGTTTAGGTAAGGAGTTATTTGCATATTAGCAAAGCTTATCTACAAAGAATACTAGATGGATTTTAATAATATCAGGTAAGTTTAAGCGATAAAAGTGTTCTTCCTTAGCTAAAACTTAATACGATCCAACCTATTAGTTATCAAGTTTTTTTTTCAAGTAGCATGTTTTTTAATTTTTTGTTGTTACTTAAACCATGTCGTTCACATCTTAGTCGACTTCTTGCCGGGACTTATTAGCGTTACGTTACTTCCTAACCTATTAATCTTAAAGGAATTATTTTGCCTTTGCTTAAATTGCCTTATAGCGTTTAGCGAAAATGCAAGCGTTGGCTTGATTCAGTTTCTTAGTTATTGTTAGCTTTTTAAAAGGCGATGAAGTATCTTAATCTTAGCTAATTTGTAACTTATACCTGTACTTGAGCTAGTATAGCGACATCCTTAATGATTCATGTAATAAGGTGAGTTAAGCATAATTTATCATTAAAAGAAATTCAAACTAATTGTTTTGATAATAGTTAACAAAAGGCCGAAGTCTTTGATCTAGATACTAATTCATAATTTCGATTTAGCTATTAATTTAAGCATAATAAGCAGTAAAAAGCTTTACCTTGATATTAAAGATGCAATAGAATTTTTTCTAAAATAAGGAAATAAATTGCAAGCTTCGGTTCGATACAATAAACTTTAGTGGGCCATTAAATCTTTAGCAATTTAAGATGAAGAGTTGGGCCAAGTCTCGTGCCGTGCAGGTAAAATAGCAAAGAATAAAGATTGCCTTCTTAAAAAAGCAATCCATAACAACAAGAACTAAATTAAAGCCAAACTTATCTTTTGACGCATTTTTAAAGTCCATCATTAAATGCTGCCAAAGCCGATCAAAAATAAGCAAAGGGTGTAAGTATCCGGATATCTTATCTCGCCAATAATTTACTTTATTACAAGCAAAGCAATTAAAGATAAATTTAGCAATATTCTTTAATATCTTTAGTTAATAATATTTCATTTATAATAATTTAAAGGTTTTAGCCTTCCTTAAGTAAGTTATCAATATTTGATTATATATATATTAAATCAATTAAGCTTAAAGGGAATTCACATCGGGCACCTAAAATCTTTCTTTATACAAAAGTAATCTATCCTTATGCAAAGTATATCACAAATCTAACTCTTATAATTCTTAACGTTAAGTTATAAGAACATTATAAGTCTTGTTAATGTAAATTAACTTGATAATAAAGTTTATTTCATTATCTAAATCAATTTAAACAAAAGCCAAAATGCAAACGTTAGGTAGCCGTTTTAATTCCTAAAGAATGCAAAGGTCGATTTGGTTTAAGTAAATCAAAATGCAAGTTTGTAACTTGTCCTTGAATTTGACCTAACCTCCGACATCTTGTTCTTAATAGGATAACGCATCTGCTGCTACATTCTAATTTCCCAGCCAATACATAATTGTAAAGTAAAAGTCAAATAAAATTTCAGACTATCTTGCTTGTTAACTTATTAACTTTTTGGTAATTATGAAGTACTTTAATGCTTTATGATTCGAAAAGACCTGGAAGCGTTGGTAGCTTTCTTGCGAAATCAATTCCATACACTAATAAGCTAACAATTTCATAATTGCTAGCATCTTTTTATTATAAATGTTGTAATTTAATTTTGCTAGGGCATAACCTTGAATAAGAATGCAATTAGGTACTAATATTCCCTATGCTTTTGTAAAAAGACTTTTAAAATAACTTCATCAGATGTGTTAATTTCAATACAAATTTCCAAAGCAGCGTTATAATGTTTCAAACATGTTAAGGCAAGGACGGCTAATTTGAGCTTTTTAAAAGCTTTCACATAAGGCGAGATCATGTTAAACGGGATAAACAGCTTAATAAGTTTAACAAAGGGTTTGGCAATCTTCTCATAGTTGGGAATAAACCTTTAATAAAAATTGTAAAAGCTTAGGAAGGATTAAATTCCCCTTACTATCAAGGGGAATCTCCAATCACAAACACATTTAGTAACTGTAAAGTCGATTTCAATTCCTTTAATTGTAACGAAGAATCTTAAGAACTTGATTTTTTTAATGTAAAATTTGCTTTTGCATATGTTTGTTAAGAGGCTATGTTCTTGTAAGCGTGTTAATACTTTTTTGATATGAACCTTATATTTTAAAAGATTATTAAATTACATAATAATATTATTCAAGTAAGTTATACAAAATACATTTAAATAATCAAATAACATATTATTCATGTGTCGCTAAAAGATGGCTAAACTATTAGTAAATCTAAAGGGCATTACCTTGCACTTGTAATTATTGTATCAGATGCAAAATGTTATATACTCTTCCAAAGCAGGGTTTATGCAAATTTGATGGAATGCACTTTAGATGTTAATTTTGATGAAGATTTTAACTTGTTTTAATTATGCAAATAGCTTGTCGATTAGGGGAAGCGGGTATCGGTTCTTTTAAGTAATCTTATTTAATTTTCAATAATTGATGCAAAAATGGAAGCCGCCATTTGCTTTTTTGATAAATAAGGTGGGACATGCGAAAAGGGCGTAACTTGATACAATGAATCTCTTATTTAAATTTTCCTTTAAATATTTCTTCATAACCTAAAGCTCCGCTTTACTTTATTGATATAAGAATTCGTAGTCATAATCGATATCCTTTTTTAGCTCAATCTTATAATTTAATTTAAGAATTAAATTTGAAAAACTATCCGCGATACTTTTAAAGAATACGCTTGCGAATTCTTGATATTGTAAAAGAAGTTTTTTGCGTAAGATATCTTTATAGCTAGGCTTAGCCTTCGGAAATTCCTAGAATTTAGCTTTTTATATTACCTAATTAATTACTTTATTAATCTCGCTTAACGTAATAATAAAAAGCTTTAAGCTTTCCTATTTAAGGATGTAATAGAAACCAAAAGCATTCACTTTTATAATATTCGTTTTTAGTAATTATTGCTATTTCGTAAGATGTTGCTAAGCAAGTATTACGTACTTCGGAAGCGGTAGGAAGGGTCGATCGAAGGTAAAAGCATGTAATTCTCATTTCATAACTTATAAGGATTTTTGCACCGATGTAACGTACGTAATTGCAAGGGATTCTTAAATCATTTGCTAATTCTTTTGATGCTGCTTATTTTAAACGCATTTTACTTAACGATGTTTCTTGTGCTTTAGGCGTCTTGCTGCAAGATATGCTTTAATAAAGGGAAAATATTATTAAGGCTTGGCGTTAAGTGAAATAAAATTATAAGGCTTTGCGGAAGTCGGAACGCTAACTTAAGTAAAGGTTATAATAATTTTTCGAGGTCTTAAGGCATTCTTTTTATTCATCATTGCCTATTAAAAGAAAACATCTACCTAATCGGCAATTCGGATGTTGTGGGAATTAAGAGGTTAGATAACTTCGCAAGTGATATAAAAAAGGCGAAAAGAAAAAAAAAAGATATCTTTATCATAAGGTCACATTAAATAACAATCTTTTACATTAAGTCAGATATCAAAATACAACATCTAAGTTTATCTTAAGATAATTTTATGATTCCCGAGGTTAAGTATAATAAATGAGATCTATCTTTAAACGCAACAATCGATTAGCAAATTTAGCAAGATCGCATGCGATGCGATGTTATTACCTTAGCTATCATAACCTTTTACTTAAACAAGTTTAAAAAGTAGAGTAAAAGGGATATTGAATTTCTTAACAAAATCTTTAGTTAAAGGTATATTAATGAAAGCGAATTCGCTTACTCTAAAGTTAAATAATGCAGGTAAAGTAATTCCAATGCCATTACAAAATAAGGTATAAGGAATAATAAAACTTTTATCACTTATTAGTTAACGCATATCAATTTTCTAGAGATTGATTATCTATCTTAAAAAGAAATCTTCTTTTAAGGTCGCTTATTTCCTAACTTATCAAGATCCTTCGCATTCTCTAAAGCATCTACTTCCGAAAAGAGATCTTTGCCTAAGAATTATTCTAATATTTTTACCTGCATAATACTAAAGTTAACAAGGTTACGAAGTTTCAAATAATCTTTAGCGATATATTTTGTTTTTTAACAATTATAGCAAGTGATAGCTTTTGAGGCGGGCAATATTGTAAGCGAAAATTTGGCAAATGCAAAAGAAAGTCTACGATTTAAGGAAAGGAAAGTAAGTAAGCTTTTCTAAGGAAACAAAATAATTCGGTTGGGAATAGCAGTAATAAGCTTAGCAGCCATAAGTGCTTGTTATTATTCTTAAGTGCGGCGAATTTCCTTATTTAAAAAGTTTATAGCGGAAATGAAATCTTGAAAGTTACTATTGGAAATAAACTTGTAAATAGCCCGGTCTTTAAAAGACGGATAAAAGGAATTGTAAAGGCAAATAATGAGGTATTCATCAAAGGGGATGCGAACATCTTAGATAAACTTAAAGAACTTCGAATAATAATCAAAGAACAACTGAAAAGGCTTCATTTAAAGCTGATTTAAAAAGGTCTTGACATCTCTTTACTTAAAAGCGTTATTATAAATCTTACTTAAGTAGCTAATTATCTTTTCAGCATTAGCAAAAGGATTCATAGCTCCTCGTTTGAAACAAGATAAAAGGTATCCTTAAGCATTACCTTTAATATAATTATATAAAGTTACAATTTGGGACTTCTTATTAAGGTAATAATTGGCGTTAACATTTAATTTGTTAAGCATTGTTGCAAATTAAGCATACCATTTTAAATTATTAGCATCGCTAAAGAATTTGTTAATGCGAAGCTTTTAAAAGCGTTTCTTATAATTAAAATGTTTATCAAATTTAGCATGATAAGTGAGATTATCAAAGAACTTATTTTTATTAAAGCTCTTGTTAAAAAGGCTGTTATTAAGGTCAGCTCTAAAGGCAATAAAAGCGCAAGCCTAAATCGTAAATTGGCTAAGAAATTTCAAAACCTTTTGCATACTTTGATTTTGCTTATCTTAGCGCTTGCTAAACTTCTTAAAAATCTTTTGGAATTCCTTTTAAGTATCCACGCGTTAAGTTGCTAGTGTTAGGTCTTCGTTATCGCTATTGAAATAATTATCGATTGGAAACATCGTAATGGTGCGAAAGTTTAGTAAAATAGGGACGTTTCAAGTATAACCCTGGATTTGTCGATATGAGGGGATATATGTAGGAGAAGGTGACGCGTCAAACATATCTTAGGCGTAAGAAAGCCAGGCTTTATTAACTATCGAAATAGAGATGTTGGTTAAAAGTGTAACTCTTAATATAATTCTTAAAAAATTGCGGCAAAGCTTATTGGATTTTTCGAAAAAATTAAAAATACTTATCTAGAAATATCAAAGTTTTATTTAAAAAAAAAGAAGCATTGCGTGCTATAGCTGCAACTTAACCGCGCCTATCAAGTGCTCAAAGAAATAGCGCGTGCGCTTGAAAGGTTTGAAAGCAAAAAGCTAATAAAATATAACTCGATTACGCCTATCAAGTGCTTAAGAAAATCAGCTAAGATATTAAAACCTTCGTAAGTAAAGTTAGTCTTTTCTAATGTGACAGCTTAACGAAGTTCATTAAAATAATTACAATACAAGTAAAAAAAACAAAGAAAGAAAAAGGATCGTAAGAAGCCTTAAGCTTAAGTAAAAAGGAGGCAGCTGCTAATTGGCTACAACCCCCTATCACAACACCACGTGATATACGCTCGCACGTGATACGCGCAAATCGCATGTGCCATCACAATACATGTGTAACGCAACAAGCTTTTAGTCTTCTTTGCCTTCACACTCTTTAAAAAAGAAAGCAAGATTGTAAAGTAATTCTCTTAAATGATATTTATCTTTATTAGCATTATAATAAGCTTGAATTAGATGTGTCACTTTAACTTAAAATTATTTCTTAGCCTTTCTTGCTCTTAAATCCTTTAAAGGTTAAAGATAAAAGCAAGCTAAAGGGAGCGTTAGGTGAAGGCTTAAAAGTGGCTTTATCTAATACTCATCGGGACCCCTCATTCTTCAAATTACCTTTTAGCTTTACCCTTGCATCTCTTAAGTAAGCTATTACAATAAAAATTAGCCTGTTTTTGATTGCTATTGCGATGTGCAAGATAAAGCATGAACATCGAGATTTATATAAACCTAGTACTCGCCAAGAGAAAGCTTATATGCAAGGAATTTCATCAATATATCAATCCGATAATATTACAAATGCTACTAAAATTGCTATATTTGCAATGCAATGAGACGTAATTAGTGAAGTTAAGGTTCATACTCAAGATGCAGAATTTAACTTAGATAATGATTTTGATAAGTTAGCATAAAGGTTAATTATGCACTGCATATAATTATTCATACAAATTTTGATGATAATAAATGTACCTTTCATTTTCGGCTCGCTTAGTTAGCGTATGGCGGTATAGCGATTTGCGTATAGCGATTTAGCTGTGGCCAATATCAAGGCCTCGCATCGCATCGCATCGCAAGCTGTAAATAACTCTTATTTTAAGAAGGCTTTGCGAACTTTATAAATAACCCTTGTAGAGGGATTTGCGAGCTTTCTAAACTACCGAAGTTACAGGCTTTGTAAGGGGTCCCTAAGCCTGTAGTTACAGATCTTATAGGGGGTCCCTGAGCCTGTAATATCTTTAAATTAAGCGAGCCTTTGTTTATGCCATAAGCGAGGTTATGAAAGCTAAGCGAGGCTAAGCGAGGTGCATATTATATTCTTATAAAATAGGGTTGGATCTCCTTTTATTTTAAAGTAAGTTGCTTATTATTATTTTCTTTTATATCATTAAGGTAATTAGCTTTTATATTATTGTTATCATTATTATCTTTATTAGCTACTAAAGCAATGCTAGCAACAATGAATTTGGTATTTTTAGTTTGCTTGCAAGTAAAACTAATACTCTAGAAAGATTTCCGCTTGCCATAAGAAGTGGCAAAAGTAGGAATAACCTCAAGGGCTAAAAAGACGCGCTAAAAAGAATATATATATAAGAAATATACATCTCAAAAATAACAAGAGAAGCAAAAAAGGCAAAAAGAAAAAAGAAGGAACTTATAACAATAAGGATAGTTAATTCCGTAAATCTGTGGCGAAGAAAATAGATTTTAGTAAAGATAACAAAGAAAGCTTTTAAGGGAATTTTTAAAGCTTTGAAAGCAGCGACTTATAGGAGATTCTTTAATATTTTAGCGGCGATAACAACAGCGTCTTAATCTTAAGCACAGATAACGCTAAACAAGCTATTATATTTGGGACTAGTGAAATCTGGGATCTGCTTAGTATTAGTATTAGAGCATATTTGAAAGGATTTTAAAGCTAGGTTAAAAAAAAGGAAATACTTACAAGTTTATAAGGACTTTTTTGATTTGTGTAATACATACACTTTTTGCTTTAAGGATTATTAAATTTGCATTTGTAAGAAAAGTCTTTTCCGAATCGAATAATACATTAAAAATAAAGGACTTAATAAGCGCAAGCAAGAGCATTAAATAAAATCAGAATTAGCACTATTTGTGTTAGCTAAATCCATATCATTAAATTATCTTATTTAATAAGGAATATTTATTTTTAAAATGTATATTTAATTTAATATAATCTATCAAAATTTAATTATTAGCCAAGATATCAAATTGCTAAAGATCAAATTTATACTTATAATTTGATGTTGTTAATTATATTAGAAAAAGAAAATCAGATTTCTAAGAAAAGGCTATTAATTCATACAGTAGAAAAGCAACCTAAATTTACATCTTACTAGATTTGGAGATATTATGGAATTATTTGCTATTCTATCAACTTTTAATATTATGCTTCACTTAAGCGATAATTATATATTATCCTTAATTGTTCCAAAGGAAAAATTTACTTTTTAAATAATAACACATCTTTCCAACAAAGATATAATATATTAGATTGTTTTATAACTTCAGATTACGGCGCTAGTAATAATTAAGAGAATATTTATTGTGTGGTAAAGATTATTTAATAGAATTTAGTACCAAGCGAGAAGCCGGAGAGGTTCTAAAAGAGAGCCAAGCTATTTTCACATTTCTTTATTATTTATAAAAAAAATCTTTTAAATTCATTGCTTAATTACTTCCATTTATTATAACAATTAGCAATTAAAACTTTTATATTTTTAAAAGAAATTTTGCTAATATTGATTTATAGACCCTTTTGAAGAATTTTCAAATTAGAAGGGGAACCAGATCCTTTTCCGGTAACGAACTGGTACCATTTCAGAAAGATAATATAATACCTCCTCCCTCACACTCTCTTAAAAATACATAAACTTTACAACCCATTATTGAGAACTCAATATATCGATACTTTGTGATACTATATACCGGTACTACACCGACACTAATACTTCTGACGGAGTACTGTACTTCTCCCCGACCTGCGTTGTTATGAGACTAGAACTCGCTTACATGTAACCAATAAGCTTCACCACTTGCAGTCAGCTCGTAAAGTGGCGTCTTCAACCTCTTGGCAACCATTTTCTACTGCGGGGTATACAATATTCCGGGATGCTTGTTCAATCATAAACTTGTGGGCTTCCACTGCATTCGGGCGATATTGGTTCTCCCCGAGATCTCAATACACAGAACGTCCTGGATTACCACATTTAGATGCCCGGCCAACCCTCGATGGAATCGATACAACCACGAGATACCGTGGAAGTGGCGGCGGAACCACAGAAACGTCCAAGAAACAGCAACCTAGATACTCGGTACCCACGAAAGAGAAGCTCCAAGGCTTGTCACGTGTGTCGCGCTCGCAAGACAAAGTGCGATAATGTGAGACCAGCTTGTGGCTTTTGCGTCTCAGTCAACATTTCATGCTCTTATGATGATGCTGAAAAAGAGCACTCGTCGTGAGTCTGGCTTCGCACACGTTTCCCACCGATGTTGCTGAGATAAGATCGCAGTTTCGACCCCGCCAGTTTAGAAATTCTCCGACATCTAAGTCGAATCACAAGCTCCCAGGAGGACATACTGCAAACGGTGCGAGCCAATTCTACCACACAGCCAAACTACCCAGTCCCAGATGCCTCGTCGGTTTCGGGGCGTCATTTCCCCTTGGGTGTTGATGACGACACTCGGGTTTGGAGCAGCCATGATAGCGCGCCGCAAGAGAACCATTATCCCGAGTATGATTGGTTTGCACCGCATTCGGAGTCAACAGCAACATCACCAGCGGCGTCAACTGGAGTGGCTGCATTTCAATGGTTTGGATTGTTGACCAGAGATACTTCTCTCGAGTTCCAAGATGATGCTCGCTCAACTCTGGAAGGAGGTTCTCTTGACCCATTCAACGGTCACGGTGGAAATGCCACCACCCCGCTTCAACAAGCGACCAAGATTATCGATGACCAGCCAGCAGCGGAAATGACATCTAGCAATGGCAATGCGGAGGAGGCTATGTGGCAAGCACCCCAGTGCAACGTACTACTTGAGCACGAGGAAATTTTATTCACCACTTTTTTACATCGATTGTGTTCCTGGGTAAGCCAACCCGAAGTCATAAAATCAAGAAAGCTGAACCATTGCGTGCAGATTGATCTTTTCGATACCGTGCGCAAGTTCTCGACTATAGTACCACGTCTTGCCACTCGGAATACAGGGCTTCTCAATGCAATTTTCGCCCTTGCGGGTTACCACCAGTCACTTGACGAAAGTATCCCGTGGGAAAAGCGCACTAATCAGAACAGTGCACTTCAGTATTACTATCAGACTCTCCACTATGTCCAAAAAGCCATGCGCTATTCTAGTTATCAACACAGTTTGGAGTTAATGGCCACCACTCTCATTATCTCGACATACGAGATGCTGCGTGGTTCTCGCAAAGACTGGCAGCAGCATCTCCAAGGCGTATTCTGGATTCTCCGCTCAAGACAGATTGAAGTGGAAACATCCGGTCTCGAGAGCACGACATGGGGGGCTTGGCTCCGTCAAGATATATGGGTCGCGTTTCGCGAGAAGCGACGAACTTATAGCACTTGGGTTCCTAAAAAAATTATACTCCGAGCTTAGCAGTCACGAAATTGCCTCCCGGGCAGTGTGGATACTTGCTTAAGTCTTAAATTTCTGTGCTGTTGATCCGACTACGGAAAAGACTGAGGGGACATTTGCAGGGAGACTTGGCTGGGCAGAGGCATTGCGACGATTACTTCGGGAATGGGAAGCAAATTTGACAATTGAATTCTCAGAGCTACATACATTGGGATACCAAGAGAACGAGGTATTCAGACCACGATTTATGCATCCTCAGTGCTTTGGTAATGTGCTCATTCACAAGGACATCAACGTCTTGTTAATTGGTCTTAGGTTTAGCGATGCAGATCCACCACGTCTCAAAAATCCTCATTTGCGCTCATTAACCTAGTCATGGCACAATAGGTGATTTTATGGCCCGTCAAACAACTATTCACGAAAGCGTAGGATTTATCTGTGGCATCGGCTCCACTATTACCGAGGATGCTTCGAGTATGCTGTCTTCCCAGTGCCTCTTTATAGGTATGTCGCTGAGCACAATTACGTGATAGCGTCACTAACGTTACCGTTAGCCGGGACTTTCTTGCACAGTCCTCATAAGAGAAAACGTGTTCTAGAAATGCTTGACGAGTGTCGGGTGTGTGGATGCTTTACACCCTCGCTTAGCTCTGGACAGATTTGGGCAGGACCTGAAAGCACCGAGGGAGCTGAAATATTGCATGGATGATATGTAGTTGCTTGGATCTTAGTTAAGCGAGAACTTTATACTATTATAAACGAAATTCGTTGCCTGTCGTCAATGCACGGGGATGAGGATTAGAAACGTATCTTCGTTCTGGAGACAACGGAAACAATTGAGGAAATTGATGTGAAGATGGAGACAATCGTATTAGAACCTTAATAGGCGAGTCTTCTCGCAAACATTCGTACTAGAGTCTTCTTTGCCTCTAGTACTACTAGAGGTACTTCGTGGCTCCGACACATGAAAAAATCAATATAGGTAAAACATCGGTCCGTCACACTTTGCCAAGGCCGTTTTTAATTAGTTCTCTAAAAATATCAAGCTCTAAGATTAGTCGGTTTCGCGAATCTCGTGAAGCAATCTTCTCTTATTAGCTCGAGAGACGAAAAGAAACGAAATTTATCGAAGACTCACAATTAGCTAAACCCCCACTTCGATCATCTTACTCGAACCTAGAAAGTTTGAACCTTCCGGTTTTAAAGATATTAGTATCAAATTTCGTGATCAACGAGCGACAAGCGCTTCGCGCGGTAGCCACGAGCCAGCGGCGAATCGTAAGCTCGCAAGGAGACTGTGTGGGCGGCGAAGCCGCTTACACAGTCGACTGCGAGCCTTAGTGAGCCGCCTACTAGGTACTCTAGAAAGCTAGAGAAAAGGTACGAAGTACTAGAGGTATTAAACGTCTTAGACGTCGCCTTATGACATATGCGATTTTGAACTACTCGATCACCTCCACTATTGACATCATGGTAAGCGAGGTCGGGTAGCAAGCGACACTCCCCGAGTGGAACTCTACATAGTACCTTTCGTACATGGTACCAAGAGAAAGCCAGCACGCGAAGTGGAACCAATACGGCACAGTATCGGGTCGCTCCCGATCGTCCCCGTCAACAACTTTCCCCAGATTCTCCACATCCCCACCAGCGCCTTCGGCCAAATTCCCAGGACCACACAGCAGGATCCCCGACATCCACCTTCAGAGTACACCTGGATGCTTCCATACATATATGGCCATGGGATCCCCATAGTCTACCATCTTAATAGAATATGTTCTTTGGATTTCGCATTCTCTTGCTATTGACCCGAATCAGTAGAACAATTCTTCCGGGATTTCGCCAAAATGGGCGTCTACTCCATCCTTCGACGCGTTGTTCGCAATGAAGCCATTCGAATTGACCCTCCTGAGATTTACAATTGGCGAATTGTTGCTCTAGCAGGTGCGGTAGGTGCATTTCCTGAATCACTCCCAAAAGGAAGGCTCCTAACCAAAGTCTGGTAGGCATGTTTTGCTGGTGCACTCTTCGGAGTTGACGCAGGTATGATTGGCGGTGTGCTCGTCATGCCTGACTTCAAAAGGCACGAGTTACATCCCATTCACCATCTCATTACGTGATAATGATACTAATTCGCTCGTCGGTAGAGAAATCGGTCTCGATACAAAATCGGCAAGTTCGGTGGCAGATATCTCTGGCAATCTGGTCACCACCATGCAAGCAGGTGCTGTAGCCGGAGCGCTCGGTATGTAGTCTTTCCCACCTGTTTCAGCCAAAGATCTCGGATCTGGGACCAGAGACATGTTTTGGGTTTGTTGTCTTAGGATCCGAGATTCTGATCCTTGATATTGATCGTTTCAGCGCTAATATTCTTGAAGTCTGCAGTCCCTTTGCCGATCGTTATGGTCGAAAGCCGTCCCTCCTTATCGTTGCCATTGCTGGCTTCACAGGTGGACTTATGCAAACGGTCTCCTATGGCCACTTTGCTGTATTCTATATCGGAAGGTAGGGCTATTCATTTCCACTCAATTATCCTGCCTGGCTAACCTTGAGGCGAGATTTATTGAGGGTCTTGGTCTTGGTGCCGGAACTATGCTTGCACCTACGTACGTCTCCGAGAATTCTCCACGAGCTATTTGTGGCTTCCTTGTAGGATTCTTCCAGCTTTTCTTGGTAGCAGGGAGTATGGCAGCTTATTTTATGAACTATAGGTGTTTAAAACATCTTCCGGTGAGTCCTTATATTGCTATGTCAGCAAATCCTCTTGTGACATGGCTGAAAACCATTCCCCTCTTGTAGCCCATGGCCACTTGGATGATTCCGCTGGCCTGCCAGTGTATCTGTCCAGCTCTGCTCTTCGTCAGCATGATATTCTGCCCCGAATCACCTCGATGGCTTGCTTCCCAAGACTACTGGGACAAAGCCGGTATTGTTCTCGCGGATGTCAGACATTTGCCAGCCGACCATCCATACATCCAACAAGAACTCCTCGAATTGCGCACTCAACTCGACCACGATAAGGAAGTAATGCAAGGAGCCGGTTTCTGGGAACTGCAGAAGGAGTGCTGGACGATTCCTGCTAATAGGAAACGAGCTTTGTTGACCGTAGGGATGGTGACATTCCAACAGTGGACAGGAGTAAGTGTAGGCACATTAAATGTGTCTTGTCTGAAGCTGACATTCGTGCAGACTGGCGCCATCAATTACTACGCTCCAACAATTTTCAAAGGATTCGGTTTGTCAAGCACAACTACAGGTCTCTTTGCTCAAGGTATCTACGGTGTCGTCAAGGTTGTCACGTGCCTGCTCTTCGTCTTCTTCCTTGCCGACTCCCTTGGTCGCCGGCTCTCTTTGATGTGGAGTGGTGCTGTTCAAGGATTTGCCATGTTCTTAGTCGGCTTAGTAAGTCCATAGCATTTTGTTAGAAATACACTCTGACATAAGCCATCAGTATCTTCGCTTCGGACAGAATCTCGGAGTCGAGCAGCACAGTGAGGACAGCCCTCCGCCAGCGGGTATCGCTGCTCTGGCCATGATCTACGTTTTTGCTGCAGCGTTGAACAAGGGATGGGAACCAGTTTGTAAGTGGAAGACCTTGGCATCAGATCTCTTGTGATACCAATTGATAAACCTTAGCCTGGATCTACTGCTCTGAAATTCCCACCAACCGGTTGAGGTCCTACAATGTCGCTCTAGGGTCACTCACACACTGGCTTCATAACCTGGCAGTATCGAAAGCAACCCCAGTCATTTTGAACGCGACTCCATACGGAGCGTATTTCAATTTTGGGACGTTGAATGTTGTTATGGCCATTTGTGCATTCTGGCTTCCTGAGACCAAGGGTGTAAGTTTCATTGAGTCTGACAGAAACTAATGTTTGGCCCTAAGCTACTTTATTTTCTCCAGGTTTCATTAGAATGGATGGATGAGCTTTTTGGAGCGAACGACATGTCAAACGTTGAAGATATCGGGATGGCGGCTAAGCAAGCCAAAAAGTTGGACTTTGAAGAGGTGGAGGGAGTCAAAATGAGCTCCAAGGTTTAGTGGGTGGATATTATGGCCTTTGGGCACACCGCACCGAGACAAAGGAAGAGGGCCTGGAGAAATGCTTCATCGACAGCAGATATTATCCGCACCCATGAAGGCTTTTGAAATAGCAATTGCTAGTAGTTCACCTCGTCACTTCCGAGGTAAAACATATGTCAGAACGTTCGCTTGATCTTCTCTTCGGTTTCAGGAAAGACTTGCTTAATCGTGGACACCAGAGCCTATCTCAACCCCGCCGAGACCTAGCATACGCAAAATTTTGCGTCTCTCGTGCCTATCATCCGTGCTCCCCAGCAATCTAATTGGATACAAAATCAAGAAAAAGCCATAACAAATACTCCCACAGCTACACCAAGCACTCGGGCTTGATCAAGGGGGTGCTGCAGTCGAACTCAAGGATTTCTACAGATGCCTTGTCATCATGAATATATCGAGGCCACAGAGATAGGAAGTATTACTAGTATAGCTTAAGGTGGCGATGAAGTGAGCACCTTCAGACCATCTCAACTTGGCGGCGAATGCCTGAACCCTAGTCATACACCAGGAAAGGAAAGCTCGCTTATAATTAGAGTGGGGCGTTTATCAAGAACCAAGTCGATTTTCATATGATTATTCAAGTGCTCATCTGCCGCCGTAATGACGGTATACGCTGACTGTAGAACCGTCATCAACTTGTCGGGTGAACAGACAAGGTTATGCTAGACAAGAGCAGTAGACTAAACCCTACAAAATAACAAGAGAATTTCCAATCGAGCACAGGGAGCATACTAAATTCTCAAACTTCAAAGATGCGGGTAAAGACGCTCGTCTTCTTTGCCGCTCGATCCGCGCGCTTCTTCTCGACATTTTTGAGGTCGTTCTCAGCAATAATGTCTTCGCCCAACTCAGGGTGATCCATAATCGACTCGGTATGTGGAAAGAATCGGTTGAATGCCCAATAGAATGTCCCGGCCGCGAAGAAAGAATACACGTATCCGATGGCGAACCTAGAATCAGACTTGTCAACGATATCCCGGTGAGTGGTTGGTGACTACTTTGCAGTAAGATGCAAGTGGGAAATACTTACAAGTGTTGACCTCCGATGGAGACACCGGTCGTGCCCAAACCTGCGACGACGATGTTGTTCACAAAGCCCGGGAGTGGCGGAACACAGCCGATGAAGAAGGCTACGACGGCACGCCAGTTTGTAGCATACTTGGGAGAGTATCGATACATCCCATGGAAGTTGTACATATCAGGCACGGACACATTCCCACGACGCACGATGAAGTAGCTGAGAGTAATGTTAGTCAAGATCAACATAAGAGGAAGGAGCTTTCGAGCATTACAAGGTACTTACTCGCACATGAGAATACTTGTCATTGGACCCAAGAAGATGGTGTAACCTCCGAGGAAAGCTAAGAATTTCGCCGCTGACGCGAGAATCTTCCAAGGAACAAACGCCCAGCTACCAATAACAGCAGCGATGAGTTGTCCTCTGCGGATATTAATGTACTTAGGGCAGAATGCCATCAAATCGTTGGCCGCACTGATAGAGTTGGCCGAGATATTGATACCTAGGGTGACGATGATCAAGCCGATGGCTGCAAAGGCGGCTGCTGCACGCCCTCCGTGGGACTCTGATTCCATCCACAACTCGATGATCTCGATTGGGTTCCAGATTACTAATGGGGAATGAGCGAACGCCTTACTGGGAACAAACGGGCGGAAGGTAAGGTATGTCACTAGAATGTTTTGGAACATTGAAAAGAAGAAGGAAAAGGGTGCCGGAAGCTTACCATGACCGTAGGCGGACTCGGCCGCGGCAGCAGTGAAGATCCCAAGCAGGCCAACAATCGTGAAAATACAAGGGATGACAAGGGCCTGGACGTTCTGTGCACTGGGCTTATTGGAGTATCTAGAAAAATCTGCTATGTTAAGACCGAGGGTGGCGTAATTGCCCAGGACACCGTTGAGATCTAGAGGCCGAATTAGTATAGGGACACCAACATCGACACAGCGTGTTACTTACTGGCAAAAAAGGCCCATGTGAGTGCCGATCCAGCTTTGGTCGTGCCCTTTCAACACATTAGCACCAAGTTCAAGCCAAATCCACATGTTCAGAAAGACCAACCTCAGTAATAACTATACTGTTGCTGATTGTGCCTCCTGCTCTTCGCAAAGTATCGCCGAATATGGCTAAGAAGCAGATCTATTCATGGTATCAGTATCAAGAGAGTTAAAGAAGGTGATCTAACATACCGGAGCAATGACACTCTTGAAGGCGAAGAAGTATTGGACCTGAATGCGTTAGTCACGTGATTCTACGAAGGATGTCTCAACTGTATACCTTGGTGTAAGGGATGCACAAGAATGGCAGTTGAAGCAGGAAGTAAAGAAGGAACCCAACCATGCCCGAGGTACTGATGCCTTGATCCTCCGGAATGTGGTTGGGGATGTTTGCGAAGCTGGGCCAGACTTCAAGAATGTTAGCAGTGTAAAGGTCCAATATCGAGGACAGGAATCTCGGATCCTATGCCAAGTCTTTGATCCGGCATCCTGAGTCTTTGAAAGTTGCATCTGAAGTTACAAGTGAGAAAGAGTACATACTGGCAGTCAGTAAGACAGACATGCATTGACCTCCGGTTGTCGTTTGGACACTGGCATGGTTAGTTATCTATAGTTCGAAGTGATTGGAAAGGTAGATTCACCCGAGCCAGACAATAGCAAGTACGCAGCGTGAAAGCACAACGAAATAACTAAAGTAGTATCCGAATGGCATACGTGAGAGGACGGGAAACGGAGCGTGGGTCTGTTCAAAATGAGTCTCGCTTAGCGTAATGAGGGGGTGAAAGTACTGACAATTGCACCCATGCGGCCATTAACCGTAATAACAAGACCCATGATGGTGTTCCCAAGGACACATGCACCAATCGCCATTCTCCAGTCAAGGCCCACGGCTATCATACTTGATGCTGCGCGGTGTATCAGCACCAAGGGAATACAATCCAGGACACCGAATGGCGCAAGAAGTCCTCAATCAACTCACCAACTTCCCAATTTGATACAGCCCAGGCATCAGCCATCCAGTAGGCGACATAGGCACCCCAGTTCCATGTACGCTTGGAAGGAGGAATTGGGTCAAAATCAGCATTGCTGGCGCTTTTCGTTGTAGCAAAACTGCTCTCCTCTTGACGGACCTCCAGGCTGAAGCCAGGAAACCGTCTCTTGACCACTTGCCCTTCTGAGACAGGCGCGTTGAAGGCGGAAGTGGCTGGGGAGACCCCTTTCTTCTCGTCGTCGGACGACATTGTAGGGAAAGGGGGCTGCGGTGGGTTCGAGTTCAGGTATGATGTGGGGAGAACCTCAAATGCGCTGGGTGGCGAAAGCAGAAAGATTGAGGAGTACCCTGGTCTTATACTCGAGCTGTTGATGTTAAGTGAGGTAGGGCAAAGTAAGGATATAGCGACGAGAAGATAAGAAATAAAATAGACTGAGATGGGTGCGCCGCGGCCCATGCCATATACCGTATTCAAAAGACCATCCGTCACCCAACAGAGTACTGGCCGTACTTAGAAGCGGCAAGCTATCGAGAGAGTTTTCAGGATGCCATCGATCGAGCCAATGTGCGGCGGGCATGCACGCGGTCAGAAGATAAGGTCAAAGACAAGAAAAATGGCGGGGAATTGTTATCACCACGCGTGGGAGATCCCTGGCCACCAACAGAAGTGCATTCCTAAGCGAATAGACAAATCAAAAAGACCATGTGGCCCTATCATATCTATAGGTATTCGGACGTCCCGAAAGCCAAGAGAGAGAAGATCTCAAAGACCCTTCCTGCCTGAACTTGAAGTCATCTCTGAAGAAAGTAGCGTGCGATGGAGATAAGAATAAGAATGAGCAGGTCAGTCATTGATGCTGTACAAGCATTACCTACGACCTATCATCGTTTGCCATTCATAATAACGCCATGGCTTGGAAACTGAAAGCTTCCCTCCCCAGCTTCACTCCGCCACTGGCTGCCAGGACCGGAGCAAGACATGTCACGAAATCAGCTGGGGACATTTAATTATTTATTACTTCGTTACCACTGCTCGAAGAGATCTGTCTGTTCAAGCGAATTGCGCAAGGCAGTACTATCTGTGACCAGCCAGGACCACCAAAGAAGAATTATCCTTAATCATAATTGTTGTTCATTCTCACGCAGTTGCATTCCGTTATGTTGAAAGAAGAGCCATGTGTTAATAATATCATTATTCAAGACGCGGACATTCATTTTCGTTTTCGCCTGTTTTTCGGACATCAGGTTCAGGCTTGTCAGCTCTCGGCAGCTGACTGGGGAGCGGGGGTTGTAAATTTAGGTACGCTGGTACCTGCAATCTGCTACCTTGCGGCCGGCCGAGGAATTGGGCTGGTCTGACCTGGAGTCTGAAGTGGTCTACGCGTAATTGACGGCAGCCGCGGCCTCCAGTACCACCACCACCAGCAATGCCACGGCCCGAACTTCGGAGGACCAGAACCACAGCTGGAGCTGGAGTCTGCGTGAACTTGTGAAGAGGCGTAGATCTAGAACGCAACGCTCGCACGACAGTGCACCTCGCTTGCACCCTGGGAACCTAGGTAGGTAACTAAGCTAACATACATTAAATACCTGCTAATTCCACCAGACTCCGGGAAGAAGTGAGGAATAATAAACCCTAATAGTCTCCCCTATCGTCGAAGGAATGGAGGAGGAGGAGAAGAAGAAGAAGAAGAAGAAGAAGAAGAGGAAGATGTTGGAGGTAGGTTTCCATTTTCAACACCTTGGGTCCATAATTCACCTACCTAAGGTACCTACCTACCAGCCATTCAACGGTCTGCCGAGGGAAACGTGATGCTTCGAGATATACACTTTTGTTACTTGCACCTGCGGGTGATATCGCTCGGATCTAGGGCGAGTAAAAAATACGCCGCAGAAACCAGGGCCTTGGATTTCGGTAGGCATTGCTGTATCGCAGGCAAGGGGCAATGGGACATTCAATTTGTATTAAGTGCACGTGATAATACTGGGATTGCCTGCCTCAGAGCTCCTTTTCGGAGTTATTCTGCGACTCTTAATTGTGGCCCCTCAAGTTTCAATTGTCTAATATTGCCGATGATATAATTGCTGCCTTTACAGTTCTTCAGGGCTTATAAGGAATAGAACTCATCGAAAGGCACGCTCTTAAAGTCCTAATTGTATGTACAGTATTGAAGGACAGGGCCCGAGACACAAGAACAGCAATGTCCTCAAAAGGCGCTAGAGAATCAACCCGGGGAGGGGGACCAGTACTGTAATACGGTCCAAGACTGAGGAAAGTGATGTCTGTTTACAATAGACTCTCCGGTCTGATGGTGTATAATCTCCTGGAAAATATGTTGCCATTTATTTCTCCCTGTTCTCTAGGATCTAGCAGTTTTCGCCAGCAAGAGCAGCAAATGTCACAAGACCACGCTGGACAATCAAACGATGGGGCGCACTGCATCAGTCTTCAAGATACGGCCATGACTGAGCAATCCTACAAGAACTGAGACTAATAATCGCAGCCCATTAGATGCCCCTGTTGGTATCATTCCGAACAAGCAACATATATCCGAAACCCTGCAAAGGTCAAAAAGATGCCTACATGGCCTTTGAGTCTGTGCAATCATCCATTGATTCGTTGACCAAGTCCACATGAGCTGAAAACGAGACGACAGACGACGAGTCATTGCGGGGCATGAACTCATGCTCGAGATCTCTCCACTTACAAGAGATCTACCCCCTGCTGCGGGTCCTTCGGGCCAGAAAGGCTTGTTTCTGCTTGGCTCTCTTGGCTTTTGGCGGGAACCGTTGACTGCACTGCCGCGCCTATGAACCCTGTATATTGTACTCGTAGTCTTCTCGTTGGATCGAACGGCATGAAAGCCCACGTCAACCTCGTCGCAGCTTGCCTTAAATAGCTGCTCGAAACCATTCCAGCTGAGTTTGGCGTTGCAAGTGTCCCTCTCAGCAAGTCAGAGCAAGAGTAGCTTCCCCCGCCAGACATGGTATTAGCATGCGGGAGATTGTAGACTGCCAGGTGCTCTTAGAGATAAAACCCCTCATTTCCCCTCTTCTTCCTTCTTCTATTCTTTCCCAACGACTGTCACACTGCCTATTGAACACCTTCACCAAACTTACACTCAAATAAGCCCTCTTCAACCCATAAACAGACCTTTCAAACGTTCATCATGGGATGGTTCGGAGGAGATTCTAACGAGGCTCAGGCTTTCGACCAGGTAACTTGACGCGGGACTTCTTACACGTTACGCTCTTCCGTACTGACTGCCATCAGTACCAAAACACCCCAGACGAGCATAAGGCGAAGATCTCGCACGAGCTTATTGGAGGTGCTGCTGCATACGAGGTACTTCACAATCAGCTGTTCCGCCGTGCAATTCATCAGCTAACTCAAGCTTTCTATAGGCCGCAAAGGCGTACGAGCAACACTGTGCCCAGAATGGAAAGCCTGCAAGCCACGCGGAGGCTAAGGAGATCCTCGCTGGCTTTGCTGGTGCTTTTATCGACCGGGAATTCGAGACTCGAGGTCTCAACTTTGTAGACAGGGAACGGGCAAAGCACGATGCTCACAGGCGACTTAATGAGCAAGTAGCCTCGGAATATTGAACAATGCGCTAGAACACAATGGAGAGAAGGATTGGAAGCCCAAATAAATTGAAGATATCTAGTTCAATGACTACCGTACCCCATCCAACCACGAATCAGCCCCACGTTCCACCACCGCCACCCCTGCCCTGCCTTTTCTGTGATGAAAGTCTCCAATCATCCTCAGCAGCGAACTTGTTATACAATGGCTGTATCCTTTCAGCCTTCTTTCGCTTGCTCAATTTGTCTGTTGGTGCAACCTTGAAAAATGACGGGGCAGCCTCGACGAGCCACTTCGGTTCGATCGAAGTAGTGCAGTGCATATACTCCTTGCTCGTCATGATGAGTGTATGATAGATGACCCATTCCGCCTGTTTCCCGAAAAGGGCCGAGCTGGGATGCAGGTAGACTGGCGTGCCCTCAATCAGTGTCTTGTAGCCTTCCTGAGGGTCCTTTCGTGCCGAATTTCGGAAGTATCCACTGCACAGAGCTTGCCTGACCTTCTGTGTATTACGACCGCACGATACAACAGGATGCTTATATCTGTCCATGATACTGACGAGCTGATCCCGCACATCCTTTGCGCGGCGCATTGACCGAGCTTGAATGAAATTTTCGAAGCACCATGGATTTGCAAATTTGTTTTGTTTCCAGCCATTGTACACGTTAAGCAGTGTGAGATGATCGCCATGAGGATCATGGAATTTGGCCTTCTTCTGGTCGGCTTGTGACTGCTTCTCCTTCGGGCGATAGAACACAGATGGCATCGAGAGCATCGCAACGATACTTAGAATCTCATCGGAGCATCCAAGGTCAACAGCCGCTATCAGGACCTTGGCGAGTGAGGGTTCCATGGGGAAGTCTGCCATCTTGCGACCAAGCCGTGTCAATAGACCTTCATCATCCAATGCAGATAAAGCATACAGCTCTTCGAGGGCTGTTAACATGGTGTTTGTGGGAGGAGGATCCATGAAGTCGAAATGCAAGAGATCGTTGATTCCCATCGCTTTGAGCATGAGGATAGTATGCGACAAATTTTGTCTTTGAATTTCAGGAATGGACGTTGGCAGCATTTCCGACTGGAAAGCAGACTCCGTGTAGAGACGGAAGCATTTCCCAGGTCCGGTTCTCCCAGCACGCCCTGCACGTTGCTTGGCCTGGGCCTGTGAGATAGGAGTGATGACAAGAGAGTCCATGCCTAGTTTCGGATCATAAGCGTTCTGCTTGACAAACCCAGGATCGATAACATAATAGATATGGTCAATTGTGATAGATGTTTCGGCGATATTTGTGGCTATCACAACCTTCCTGCTTCCAGGAGGCGCAGGGTCAAAGATCTTGCTTTGCATCTCACTAGGTAATGCCGAATACACCGGAAGAATGATAAGTTCCGGGACACTTGGGCCGAGAGCCTTCATACGCTCGAAGAGGATTTCACAGCTGGTGTCAATCTCCTCTTGGCCAGTCAAGAAGAGAAGGATATCTCCAGGAGGTTCTGTCAGGTGGATTTGCATTACTGTTACTAGAGCAGCATCCAGGTAATCAGATTCTGGTTCCCGCGAATACATTACCTCGACAGGGAATGTCCGACCAGGGATCGAGAAGATAGGACACTCATTGAAATAGGCCGAGAACTTGTCTGCGTCTAGAGTCGCAGAGGTGACAATAACCTTGAGGTCCGGCCGCCGTTTGATAGTCTTCTTCAACAATGCGAAAAGAACATCAGTAGAAATTGTACGTTCGTGAGCTTCGTCCAGCATAATAACGGAGTATCTCTTGATGTCGGGATCCATCAGAATCTCGCGTTGTAACATGCCATCAGTCATGTACTTGATCTTCGTTGCAGGAGTGGTACAGTCCTCGAACCGAATCGTATAGCCAACCTCTTGGCCTAGCTCGCAACCGACCTCCTCGGCAACACGCTTTGCGACCGACATAGCAGCAACACGACGGGGTTGCGTACATCCAATTATGCCGTTGTTGGCAAATCCAGCCTCTGCCAGATATTGAGTTAACTGTGTTGTCTTTCCAGATCCGGTGTCCCCAACAACAATCAATAGTTGATTCGCGTGCACAGCCTTGATCAACTCTGATCTGAATCTATAGACAGGCAAAGACTCTCTTTGCTGTTTAATAGTCATGTCTGTTCGTCGCCCGAAGGATTGGTCCTTGTTTTGAGTGGCTTTCTTCCATTCCGGTACAGTCTCAGTCGCTGGATTTCCTTTAATTGCTCGGAGATCACTGGCAAACTTTTTTTCGTCTGGGTTTGCCATGGGATCATGCCACTGTGCAGATAGATCAACCTTGGAGCCCTCTTCAGCCGCTTTGTCTTGTGCCTCCTGTGACCTCAGTTCCTTTCGATCCTTCGCCAAGGTAGCTCCAGCCATAGCAGCTCGATTCATAGACCCATCAGGAGCCTTAACGACTCGAATTGGGGACAGTTCTAATGATTGCTTCGTTTGGCCAGCAAGGAAGGGTGGTTCCTCTTCTCGGAGTTCGATATCTACATCCTCCTCCAACTCCATCTCGCCTTCGCCATTGAGTGTAGCGTTGTAATCTTCATCAAGATCTGGATAGTCTGAGGCCTTGACAACGCCTGATGCGATGAGTTGACGGATCTCCCAGCGCTCGGGGGAAGTCATTCTCTTTTTTGTTTGCCGGGAATTGCTCGTCATGTCACCTTCAAAGACGAGGACCTTATCGTCGATGAGATTATACTCATCTTTGCCTCCTCCGATCTGCTCCATGTTGGCGCCAGATTGTATTCTCGCCTGTGGAGCCAGATCTCTTCCAGTCTCTTGATCAACCTCTTTCATTGAGAGTCCGATCCTCGAGCCTTCTATCTTAATGACTTTGACCTTGACTGGCTGACCCCTTGTAACTAGATCAGATGGATGATTGACGCGCTGACCTTCCACCAATGCTGACACATGAACAAGCCCGTCAACCTTACCCCTAATCCCATGGATGTTGACAAATGCGCCAAAATCCTTCACTCCTGTAACGTGTCCATCATAAACCTTGAAAGTTATTGGCGCATCATCGATTTCAGGTGTCGGTGGCCGTCTGAATGGATCGTCTTCTTCCTTTCTCCGCCGGCTGCCTTTGTGCCCATTTCTTGACCGACCATATTCATCTTCTTCCCCATGTCCGATTTTCCTGCGCCTTCGCTCCTCCACAGATCGTGATCGCGATCGATATTTATCCTTTCGATTTCTACCACGATCATAATCATCGGTGCGGCTTCGACTTCGCTTTCGGCTGGACTGGGCGGGCTTCTCAGTTCTTGCTTTGCTCTCGAGGCCTTCTAGTAGCGCCAGTGTATCGTCGATTGCATCCGTCCCGGTTTTCGCAGCTCCATTCGCAGGTTCCTCAGACTCGTCGTCTTGCCAAGGTATTTGCATGTCAGGCATTGCAAGCCCAGTGAATACTTTGGTCTTTTCCTCCAGCTTCCGAGATCCATTCGACGTCTGTTCCCTGCCTGTTGGCTTCATGCCCTTGAATCTGGGATGCATCGTTCGCACCAAACGATCAACGCTCTCTATCAGACTCTGTGGGAAGTCCACCCCCATGGCATCCAACTTTGTGCGAAATTCCTCGAGGGAGTTGCATCCTGAGTGCTGTGCAATAATAAATTCAGCCAGCGTCTTATCGCTGATTCCTAGATGGTTTTGAAGCTCCGAAGTCACCTTGGAAACTAAGGAAAGAAGCTCGAGGGATTCGAGGTCATCCATTCCGAGTTAGCTTGTCGCAAGAATTGCCTATTTGTTCGAAATTGAGTAAGACGCCTCGTCGTCGAAGGCAACAACTCAGAAGACTTGAGATACAGAATCAGCCTCATGCAAGGCGCGAGACATATTTAAATTTAAGGTTCTGGCTCTAGTGCAGGAGTAAGTTCGGCTAAACCAGACCTCATACTAGTTCCACTCGCTATCTACCTCACCTTCCATATCAGGTATCTAGGTAAGCCGAATCGAATTGAAGTAAAAGTAAATAGGTGCGTGTACACAAGATAAGCGCGTATTTGATCCGCGGGAGGGCTTCATTGGATGCTTACCGTGTTTGGGTGTCAGTCTTTGTCAAGTATACACCTGCAATTCTTATAGATAGTGATGACTGGTGGGGTGACACACCTGTTTAAAAGGAGTATTGAGAAAGTGGTACCCGAAAGGATACATGATTTTCAGCAATAGACCTTAGGTCATCGCAGCAAAGTCCTGGAAAAAAAGGCTAGACAATGCAACATGGAAATGGCTTTACATTTTCTTAAGCAGTAACTGGCCAACCAAATCACGCAAGGCTTCAGGAGCTAACATACCCAGTCACCAACAATGCTCAACTCGTATTGCTGACTCGGATTATCAATGACTTGGGCTGCTATTATCCCCTCCCCGATGTAATTGTCTAGCCGATTTTGAGGACATTGCTGTTACTATGTTTCGAATCCTGTCCTTTAAACCTATACGTCTAGTAAAGAGATCAGACTTACAAAACTCCGTCGTGTGATTGGGTTTATAGCTTATAAGTTTAAACCCCTGTAAAGGCAGCAATTGTATCATCGACAGCGCTAGACAATAAAACCGGGAGGGGGACGATATATGGGCCACTGAATGGCCACTTGTCTACAGCTTGAGATTATAAATACATGGGCGTGTGTGCATTACCATTATGTTTAAAGTGACTGATTAAGTCTAATACATTAAGTGGCGAGACCATTCTTCAAGTTCAACAGCTTGGTTGATAACTGTGCTCAATCATTATATATATGTCTATTCTCAGTACTAGCATCGTCTCCTCACTGTGCCAAGTGACTTATTATCGACAAGCACCCTTTTGAGAATTTCCAACACCTCTCAATGCTCAGGGAACCTTCATAGTAAGATCATGGCTAGCCAGACAGCTCCAATAGTGACCAAGAGGGAAGCATGGTGGCTAGAAAGGGCTGTAGCATCTCCAGTAAATATGGGAGGCGACGGCACCGTAGAATTGCCTTGTTGAGGAGGACCGGTAGTAGAAGGCTGGAGTGTGGTAGCAGGCGTGAACGTGGTAATAGGTGTAGTTGTAATCGGCGTTGTCACGGGTTGCGGAGTTGGAACGACAATTACTGGCACGGTGCTCGATGCCACTGTTTCTGTGCTCGGCTGTGAAGGGATGATTGTCTTCATATGTCTGTCAGCCGACTATTCGTCTTCGATCATACTGGAGAGTTAGGAGATTGACTCACATAGCTCGGGGCGTCCAGTGTAGTTGGCAAGGGATATTTGGGCGATTCGCTGTACGTGACGGTCTTGTGATCCTTGCCAGGTTTTGACCAAGTCTTCGGGACATGATAGGTTTGGTATGACTTCGAGGGGTGTGTCTTTGTCCAACAGATCTTGGACTTATGATAGCCAAATTTGTCATCGTCATCTTTGCCGTCATCGTCGCCGCCGTGGTTCCAAAGATCAGACCCGGTTCTTTTGTTGGATTTGGAATGTTTCCCGTCCTCGTCGCACGCACCCCATCCACTGCCTCCTTCATCATAGGGGGGTTCAGAAGGACTAAAGGTAGCACAAACAGGAGAAAGACAGGCTGCTGCTACAGTAAGAAGAATGAAGCGCATGGCTAATTAGGTGTAGATATTGTGTAGATACTGTAATAGTCCTAGTGGTAGAGCGAATTGAAGCGAAGGATCAGCACAGCTCTTAACGAGCGGCTGGATGAAAAAGAATGTTGAAAAGCAAACCGGAAAGAGTGTGGCTTTAGGAGTGGTTAGAAGCGAAATGCAGCGGCATCTATGCTGTATATTATACTACTTGCCATCTCGCCGAGACCTAGCTCGTTACAGGAACATTGCACAATATGCTGGCTGGACATTGAGCTCTTTCCGGCGATGTTTGGATTGCTCAAAGGAGGCGGAGCATGGGAACATGACACGACGAGCATCTGAATTATGGTAAGCTGGCGGAATGGCTGGATGATGGACCGGGGCTGAGCTGTTCTCGTTCGCAAAAACCAGTCCGAAAAGGCTCTTTTGCAACAAGCCACGTTTGACTCGGCGCGCAAAGCAAGGAATTCCTAGCGAAGCATTTGAAGGCTCATAGGACTGGTACTTTGATTGCCAAATGGAGCAAAATCAACGAGGATCAACAGTAAGCGCATATTCGCTCATACATGTAATGACCTGGACGATGATTGAGCGCATTTGAATCAAACTTTTAGGGATCTTCAAGAAGAATTAAGTGGAATGTTGCGGATATCATAGGGCTTTGGGGTGTGGTTGAGGTCAAACATCCCAGGCCTCGGATGCATGTCCACTTGAAACAGAACATCTTTCACAGAATCTCCAGATTGACAACCGAGAAACTCTGGCCAACCACAAGATCGGATCAGCGAAGCAGGACTACCATGAGGCTTTGCAGTGCTGCATGAACTTTGTATTGCATTACCTCCCTATTGACTTTGAACCGCCGAACTACTGCAAAATAGACACGCTCAGCAAGTGACTGATGAAACGCAATCTGATATGCTCTTATCGAAATAAACGAGTGAGGCGGTGACTTCCATCAGGGAATAGACACATAAGCACATAATTCCTGGCTGCTGTCAGAGGTCAAGGGAGAATCGGCGATTCTTCTGTGAACTTCGCAACCAGTTGGCGATAGTTATGATTCTGTCCCGCCACGTGATTGCCGTCGAACAACACCAATTGTGACTTCTTTGGCGAGTGTAGGGAGACAAGTGAGCCTCAGATAGAGCACCTCTACCAGCAATGACCCACAAAAAGGAATGGAAGAAAACCCACCTTGATGAAAACAGTATGGAATAAACCTTATCAGCCGAATGATGGCATCTGCTTCCTTAACGTGTCTAGAGAACGGAGCTGGGCGCCAGACTGTTACTAAGCAGGAGTCATTCTAGTCCACTGCCCATTGCCCCTCTCCATGCCCAAGAAGTCAGCCATGAACTACTCACGATGGAACTTGCCTCTTAAACGGAGACGAGAGACATTCGAGACGAACAATGGCTTGCTCTACCGTCCTCGGCTGAGTAATATTTTCCCCGCGTCTCATAAATGCAGAATTAACAGGCGGAAATTGAGGCAAAGACCATGTTTGTCCATTTTGAACTTGTTATACAAACGGTAAAAGCAGGAATAGGACTTGAAGGCGCAACTGAAAGCAAAAAGAAGAAAAAAAAAAAAAACGAGAAAAGAAAAGGGAAGCAAGTGCCTTGTATGGCATTAATTTGATGTATTGTTGTAAAACAATGTATTTACGCCTCCACGCATTGCTAGACATTGATTGGTAGTCAAGCCTGTTGTTGATCAAGCGAAACACTAGAATGCTAGGTGATGACCGAGGCTAGTTTTGTTGTCTCGAGTGAGAAAAAAATTGATTGTGTGCTAAGAACAGCATAGCTGGTCAAAGACTAATCTGTTTGTAAGGATACGGACTTGAGGAGAGACAGCTTCGCACCTATAGTCGTGATGTGCTGCGGGATGGGGATTTCCTCAGACCGCACTGCTTAACGGAATTATTGTTATCAACGCCTCAACAATGTATGTACAACTTGCTAACCGATTACTTCGTACGAATATGCTTCAACTTCTTGTCAGACCACAAGAAGTTGTTAGCATAGGCTTTCGGGGCGATTTTGCGAACATTCGGCTCTTGGACAAAGTACTCGTAACCCTGCTTCTCCGCGAACCTGATCGCATCCTCCCTTGACTTGAAATTCAAGTGTGTGCCTTGCATGAAATCCGCCGATGATTGCCATCCCATTAATGGATTCTCCCATCTATGACCCTTCGAGAGAATGTCCCAGTCCATGCGCCAGTGGTGGCCGTGCCAATCTCCAGATTGTGTAGCAGTTTTGGTCGGACGGTAAATACTGTAATCTATTAGAGCGATCAAAATAGTGGGAGAAGGGCACAATACCGAACTGTTCTTGCTTCGAGCTCGATTGGTGCTCCAGAAAGCACAGCAGCTGGGAGAACTTCGCCGGCCTCACTGCCGTTCATGACTCGCTTTGGGACTGGGGAGAATTGCCTTATAGGGTCAGCCATAGTTCGTTCACCAGAACTCGCAGGGAAGCATACGAGGACGCTTGATCAACCTCTGCCGTGTATTCTGGTTGATTGCGCTTAGCCTTGACCTGCTCAACTCCTGCGTTGTTTTGTGTTACAGCAGGAGTGGTGGATGTGAGAGGCGTTCCTAATGCCGTTTGGCTTTCAAATCGAACCGCGCCAGGGACCGATCTTCGAACGCATGGCGCACTTCCTTTGAGCAGTCTGCTTGCAATTGAAGGTCGTAGAAGTGACATCGTGTGTTAGATTCGGCACAGACAGCATCTGTTATTGCCATTGAACTACCTTGGTAGAGGTTGAGGTTGAATACGGAAGCCGCATACCTTACGTAAGCGACGCTAGAGGAAGGAGCTTCCGGGGACGCAGATGTTCGACTTCAAAGCCTTCCTGGACGTCTCAATAGCACGCCACTCCTCCATAATCCATCAGGACACTCCACTGAGGTAAGCTATCCAATATAAACAGTAGCCGGATGCTGTGCGTTCTGGTTGCATGTCATTGGGGCTAATTCTGGGCCGCCAGTCATCAAGATGAGCTTTATAACCCGCAGAGCCCTTTCCACTCTCATTCCACCCAAGGTACGCGCATCACTGAATAGCACGGCATGATTGAAAACTGACAGTTCGTGTAGGTTGCATCACCTACCGTAAGTTTTCGTCCACTTCTTAGTGACCTCCATTGAGCGCCATACCGAATATCTCAACGATCCTCAGATGCTTGGCTCAGGACGACGACTGATAGAGAGTAGGGGCTAGGCGCTGCGCAAGATGCCGCACGTATGCAACGAGTAGTCAGTTTCTACGAAAAGCTTCCTCGTGGCGCTGCACCAGAAATCAAGCCAAAGGGTCTCCTCGGTAGATACCAAGCAAAGCACTTCGGAAAGAACCCAACAGGCACACGTATGTTCAGACCCCTGGACGAGTCTTCAACAACTTACTAATTGCATTGTAGCGATCATCCACGCTATCGTCTTCTTGGTCGCTGTTGGTTATGCCCAGAACTACTATTTCCATCTCCGTAATTACCCCTGGCCTTCTTTCTCTGAAGAGTTATACCTGCTCACCGTTTTCACTAGGACACCACAAGAACAACGCTCACTGAAGAAGGGATTGGGAATACGCATCATGGAGGCTTGTTAGACTACGGACGATGTAAATAAACACGGAAATACCAAGTCAATGCTCGGGTCAATATCGATGCGTAAATGCCTGTAGAGATTGGGCATACGTATCATTCGTGAACGTGTCGATGAATGAGTATCGAAACCAAGACGGAAAATCTTAGGACCAAGCGGTTGGTCTAAGTAGTACAAGTTCTTACCATGCTGGAAGTGGCTGAAGTGCATGTACGAAAATGCTCTTATGCGTCAATCGCTCCAGCTTCAAGCAAGGAATCATTGACTCGATGAGTGGCAGAGCAGGATCTCTCCGAGTGTCGACCAGGCGGTGCTGTATGCCTACTGCTGGGCACAGGATCACTACCAGCAGGGCAAAGAATAAGCTGTTGAGTGCCAGCAAGTTCCATCTTGGTCGGTCAGGGTGCAGTTGCGCCGGTACAGTGAATCATCTCATGTTCTCATGTTGTGCCGCAACATGCCTTGTGATTCCGATGCCTTGTGTCAGAGGTATAGCCTTTTCTGCCTCCCATATTCCCAAGCCAGCGATGACTGGTAGGTGCTGCCTGCGAATTTGGAGAAAGAACTACTTGTGCCTATGCCTGAGTGGACTATGGATGACAATCATTACACTGGCAGGTTAGCACGGCTGATGAAGCCGGGCAAGTCTACAAAGGAAGCTCTGGACGTTGTTTTATGTTGAATAGCTACGAGCCTCTAGATAAACTTAATTGGTTCTACTACAATAAATGTGAAGGTGAATTCCTTTACTATGGCTGGTAAAGCTCGACACTTATTCGGGAGATGCGAAATTGCAGAGGTGAAGTCAGCCTCACTCCTCAGCCTTAAGTGTGGCGCTAAGCGGGAGCTCGTCTTGAAAACCGACCATCAATATCCCCGTACTATTCCTCCTCAAACTTCCAACCTCATCATCCATCCCCGACGCAAAAGCCCACGCACGCACGCAAGTATCGCGACGCTGCGTCTTTGAACAAAGGAGTCCCCCACCCAAGTCGCCCTGATTTGTGTCTCCTCTTCATCTCCTGCTCACACCCGTCCCTGTCTCACCCTCGAAATACCTCCGCGCCGGCTCGAACAGCACATGAACTTTATCAATACACACACACACACAACTCTGAAGACGTATGATGGCAACTGAAGCCACCTCGGAAATCATTGCGACGCCGTCTATATCCCCCGATCATGATCTGGTACGCTGCCATAAATTCCGCCTATAGTCTAGCCACCTTACTAAATTGCGCGCAGAATCCTAGTGAAATTCCGAGTCAAGATGTCCTTCCAGAGCAACCTCTCGTAAATGGAGCCTCAGAGAAAAACGATATCAAACAATATGGAGAGCATGTGGAACCCAATATCAACTCGGCGGAGGTCAGCGTTAGTGGAGGATCGGATACTGAAGCTTCGAAAGCGGAGGCCTCGAAGAGCCAAGTTGACGAGAAGGGACATGTCCGAACTACATCTACGGTGAAGAAATTTGCCTCCTTCAAGCCTGTATCCGTCAACAAGACATTTCTTGCAGCGAAAGGTTCGAACGCAGCTACAACTGCAAAGGTTGGGGACAAAGTCGCCTCTGGAGCCACAGCAGTTCAGACCGGCCCTACTTCTACCAGCAGTGCTTTGAGACCTCGATTAGTTGCAAAAACCGGAAGCGGTCTTCGGGACTCTGCACCTCGAGCAGCAACTTCAGCCAATGGAGGGAAGGCCGGCGCAGCTCCAGATGCCAGTGCTGTATGGAATAAGAACAGACGTACGTTGCATTTCTTATAAGTTTTGGGAAAACCAAGTCTAACAATTAGATAGCAGCACCTCCCGCAGAACCAAAACGATTTACGGATGAGGAATTGAAGCAGCGCTATGGAATCCATCTTGCAACTAGACTTCAATCAGACGATCCAGGCAAGCAAGCAAATTGGGCAGATATAGACGACGATGACGACGATTGGGCCCCAGAGACAATTGAATGGACTGATGGCACGAAAATCACTCTTCCTCAAGCTGATGATACACCCGCACCGGTCCCCGAACCGGCACCAGCGTCCACAGTGAAGGAAACAGCAGCTGCAGAGGCTGTAAAACCAAGGTCACCAGCACCCACAGCGCAGGCCGCAGCTTCACCAAATGTCAAGCCAAGCGGATTTGGTTCTGGAAGAGCTGGGCTGGTTCTCAAGGGAGCGAGCGATAAGCCTACACTGGTTGCGAAGCCTCCCGGACCTCCTACACCTGTCAAATCTCCTTGGGCACCGTTGCCTCCAGTCGACAAAGTCGCACCTGTTGCAATCGAACCTCAGCAGCAACAGCCTCAACAAAGCCGATTCGGTCAAAGAGATCCGCATGGGTTCCATGGCATGCCTCCTCCGCCGGCCAAGGAGATCGCTGCCGATGACTTTAGTCGATCATGGAGAGAGGGGGCCAACACTAGTCGTGAACTCTACAATTCGCAGTCTGGCAGGTATGAGCCTGTCAATGATACTCGCCGAGGATCTTTGCGCAACGATGCGCGCGCTCACCAACCAGCGGTGCTCCAACGACCTTTGCAAGATGGGTATCCTGAGCCATCTGCAGCGTTTCAAACCCACAGAGCGGGTCAGGATGGTGGGTACGGTCGTCGTCGAACCTCTTCCAATGCCAGTGGAGGCAGCGGAAACTTCGTTAGACGCATGAGCAGAGGGCACGAAATGCCACCACCGCATGAGATGCTAAACATTCGCAGAGGGTCTCTTGCAGCCGTTAGTGACGCTCCGTCTTCACCACGAAACTTCTCACCCTCTGATCAGCAGCAGCAGCATGGTCAACGTGGTCATCAGAATCAGCAGCAGTGGCAATCACAATCTCGTGCTTCACCTGTTGTCAGTCATCCTTCACCACAATCAGCACATGGACAAACTGTACCACCCGTTTCCGTCACTTCTGATAGCCAGAACCAAACTCCTATTGTACCCTATGAGGATCCTATCGAGGAACAGAAGAAGATTATGCGTCAAACTCGTGAGCTCGCAATCAAGAGAAGAATTGAGGAAGAGGCACGTGAGGACGCTGCGAGAAAGGAGCGGATCCGTATCAAGCTTGAAGCTATGGGTCCTCCCCCAGAAACGAAGAAGAAGAACGACGCACTCAAAGAGGAAGCGTCAACACCGACGCAAATCCAAAGTCGAGAGGCCACTAGTGCGAACCTGACTACTGCCCATACTAAGGAGCCTGTTCAACAAGCCGAAGGCGATTTGAACACGTCAAAGAGAGCAAATTCAGATCAGGAGCCGGCTGTCGTCACTCCCACGGAACTCAACGTCACCGAGAGTCGTTCACCAGACGAGGGAAACTTGGGTAATGGTGATAACCAAAGCCGCCCTATGATGCAACAGTCCTCACAAGAGAGTCGTTCTACTCCATCTTGGCACAATAACGCTGCACCGACCTCTGACCGTATGAAGTCGTGGAGCGCTGCTCCTACTCCCCAATCCTCATCGATGAATGTCTGGGGGCCCCCTACGAATGACCGGACACTGGGAAATGGAACATTCAACCCAGAGTTGAGCAGGCTACCTGATATTCACCAATCATCGCATCCTGGCCCTATCGGACCACCACACTCAAATCGTGGAGGCAACCAGTTTCAGCAAGGTCGTGGCAGAGAGCCATATGGCTCGCGGCCAGCTCCAATTGGACCACCGAATAGACAGCTGCCCATGTCGCGCCAAGATATTGCGAACAGAGCAGCAGTAGCCAATTCTGGCTGGGGAAACCTACCAGAGAGACTCGCACAAGAAGATGGTCTGGGTGCTCAACAGCGCGAAGAAGAACTTACACGCAGACGTGAGATGATAGAGCAGGGTATCGCTCCGCCTGAGGTCGCTGGCCCCGTGATTAGTGAGACTTGGCGAAAGGTGGCTATCAACGAAGATGGTACTCGAGGCCAGGTACAGGGAAACATTACAAATGCCCACGATTCTTCTCAACCCTGGAAAGGTCCTTCCGAGAAGTCACAGAAGGAGCCCTCAACACGAAGCATGTTTGAGGATCAAGAGATCAGCCGTCGCGGCCACCTCGATCCTGTAAGCAATCAACCACCATTTGTAGATGCTTGGAGACCGCAGGCAAATCCAAATGCCAATCCAGCTGCCCTGGTTCGTGGCTCTAGGTTCTTTCCCAGCAACCGTGATGTTCGTCTAGAAGAACAGACCAGTCAGTTTGAGCGACCAGGTTCTCCGTCGCCGCCGCCACCCACAATGGCTGGACATCCTGCGTATGATGGCGATATTGCTCATCCCCATGTATCGCTTCCGCGTCCGTCTCCAGTTGTCAAGCTTCCACCAGCTCCTGTCCTGGCTCCCATCGGCCCCCCGAAACCAACATCTTTCGCTCAAGCTGTGCAGTCGCCCGCAGTTCCCCTCGTGTCGCACAACTCAGCGTACCCGCCCCGCCAGGAGTATACCGCGAGGACCAATTCATCATATCAAGATGCGCGGCGACAGGAGCCTGCCTCAACGGCTGGGGACTGGCAAGATAGAATTAATTCGCTGATTGGTCGCAAGAACTCACCTCCCAAGTCTCACGCTTTGGCGGTCGATTCTTCAAGTAAGAACGCTCTCGAGCTTACAAATCGGCAATTTGGCGCCACCGTTTCACTTCCGATTCTGGATTTTGAAGATGGTGTGGCTGATAATGGAGCTGTCGAGTCTAAACCAGCTGCGGAGGCATGTTTTGAGGAGCAAGAGATGGGATCTTTACCTGTCATCAAAGTTCCAAACTCAGCGCCTTCCCTCGCATGGGATCTCGCGCCTTCACAGCCGAGAAATTTGCCACGAAAGTTTCAAGTATCCCAAGTTCTTAGCGTCGAACCAATTCGATTTCCGCAGCAGATTACGAATAATAGCGAAACCATCACTATCAAGGTTCCGGGACAGAACGAGTCGAAGGAGGTTTCCGTCCCAGTTCCCGTCGCTCGGCAAAGAAGTAACCCGAGACGAGGAAATTCACGTGGTAATCCTCGACACACATCATCTTCTCATCCAAGAGGTGGTCGAGGACGTGATTCTGCCAGTGGATTCCCATCTCCAAGCCACGAAAACGCACCTATATCTTCAGGCCCAAACTCCGGACGAGGTGTGCGGGGAGCCAGGGGTTATGGCACAAGCTGGGGTCGACATAGCTCTACGCCAGTTCACACATGAGCCAAGCTCTTTGGCGCATGGACATAGGAGATATCATGTGCCACCAGGGATATGAACATATGGACTCCTACTGTAACGATTTATTTCTTTTCTACACGCAGCCCCACTTTCACACTACACTTGTAACTCAATCTCATGAGCCGATGTTTGTCGCGCCAGCGGCTGTTGCAATCTGCGCACAGCGTGTAAATGTTTGCATTTGGGTGTTTTGAGCTTGCTTTTTAGAGGCTCGCTGGTGTGGTAAATGGAGCCGGCGCGTTCGACCGAAGTGGAATCAGAGGATTTTGCTAGGTCAGGATGATTCTATTGAGGAAGATTGCTCTGGCTTTGCAGCTCCATGAGAGCATTACGCCAGACGCAGGATGAGCACCCAATGAAATACCATAAAGCGCATTTGTTTCGCTTGCTATATGTGATAGGGCCGTTTTGAGATGGCATTAAGTGACAGGCATGGTACGATTTCGGATTGAGTCCGGTTAGTACTTTTCGCCCGTGAATTCTAATTGTCTTGTGATGCGATACAGGATCATCTCTTTAGATTGATCCGAACGTCATGTGAATGTCTCGGGATTCTAGGATCGAATACCTCGGCATATTCGAGCATTCAATTAGTCCCAATCAAGTTCATTGAAACTCCCCAAGATCCTGTTTCAAAGGCTGTTGGTCGATGCCCCTTTCTTTCGACGAGAATGCGGCACCATCTCCAAGGTCCTTTACAATTCTTGCTAATCGCAGGACCGCTTCCTCCAAGTCCGACTCTTCTTCCCAAGCGAAGCAAAGCCTGAGAGAATTCGGAAATTGAACACTCGCATCGTTCGAGACTTCAAATATGTGTCCAGGAGCAACAATCAAGTTCTCGTCCTGCTTGGCTCTTGTTGCAACAAGTTCCGCGCTTGCTTGCTGCGGGAGCTCAAGCCAGATAAAGTATCCGCCGAAGACAGCTTTGCCTTCGAAGCTGACCTCTCCCACTTTGACCCCAAGTGGAACGAGATATTTCTTGATTGCTTCGATCATGATCTCGTACCTCTTCTTATACGCTGGTCTCAGTGTCTTCTCAATATGAGTTTGCAGCTCCTCACTTTTGAGGAGTTCGGCCATCATGGTGGCAGCCAGCTGGCTGGGTGCACCTCCACTACGAGATGACCCACATTGAGATAGACCATACGTGAACCTGGGAGTTGCTTCTGACCACCCCGTCCGCACTCCTGGGCCAGCGATTTTGGAGAACGACCCATTTGACATTGCATTTCCAAAGCTGTCCTCGGATGGAAGTGGCTGGAGCGTTCTATCCAGATCAACCAGTCGAGGCAATAACGAGTTTGACAAGGACTCATTCGAGGTTCTTGAGGAGGTTGGGAATTGAAGAAAGTCGTAAACATCGTCTGTGACAATGAGAGCATCGTGTTTTCGAGCCAACCTTACAAGAGACTCTCGGGTGGACAGCGACATGGTTTTGCCAGAAGGATTAGAAAATGTCGGAACACAGTAGATGATGTTACTGTATATTTTAGACCAAGGGGTGGAACGTTTTAACTTCTATCTCGTGTTAGACTTGATGTAAAGAAAACGCAGAGGATAATTTGGTAAATGGAATGATGTGCTCACTTTCGAATCTCTATCTTCACGGCTGGCCTTCTCCAGCTCCCTCTCGAGCGTGGCCAAATCAATACCACCACTTCCCTCCTCAACCGCTCTCGTCTTCAATCCGGCATCCTCAAAGATCCTACACTTTCAGGAATTTAGCGCTGTAAAACCGTTAAGAGCTTCAGATCATGAATGATCCTTAAATCTCGATTCGATATGCTGAACTGTCGATAAAGAGCAATGAAAAATACATACAGCTAAAAAGTAACACGGAGCAACCATCCACACTTTGGTTTTCAAAGGATCAGTATAAACCTGGAGCACACATGCTAGATTTTGGCTTGCGCCTCCAGTAATACAAATACGATTTGCATCTGGATCACCAACGTAAAAGCCACCGAGCCATTTGGCAATCTCCTCTCGAAGAGGTTGATAGCCTGGATCTGGGCCATACAGGAGACCAGGTGTTGATATGGACGGATCTGAAAGAGCTGACTGAGCTGCGCGGAGTATAGCTGGGGTGGGAAGAAGAGCGGGGTTTGGCCAGCCACGAAGGAGATTGATGGATTTCTTTGTGGACATTCTGTGTATATTACGAATTGAGCAAAGGCCAAGAGTAGCTTTGGGGGCCTTGGATATGAGAAAGGTTGAGTTGGGAACTTTAATCAGCGTCATGGAAAGTGGATGCCAGGGAAATAATAAGATGGGGTGTGATGGTGCAAGAGCAAGAGTGGGCCCAAGACAAGAGTTAAAGTTAAAGGCAAGGTAGTGATCCCAAGCAATGAACATTTGGCCACTCGATTTCTGGATGCGTCTGGTATGGTAATTACCTGGGCCTCCAACTAATCAAAGGAGAAGAAAATATGTATGTTTGTTACTTCATCTGCTAGGTAGTTCCTTCAAAGTATTGTGAGGTTCTAGCGGGCCGACAAAATCCACCTACAACGGCCACAACAACCGACAGTGTACCTATCCCGCAGTATAACTGTGAAGCACGCATCTTACTTGTAACATTTGCTGCTTTGTATTTCCTCCCTGTTACTGGGCCATAATCAACTAAGTCATTCCCTTCATGAGGTAACGTATTACGATTAGAGCTGACCTTATCATTCTTCTTCTTCTTAATAGGTAAAACAAGAGTAGCCAATGTCACGAGATCAAGTTAGATAAGCAAACCGGGGAATGCACTTGAGGTAGGTAGGTACCTAGGTAGGTAGTGATCAGACGCTCGATTGGTACAGTATTACCTCCTCAACACTTGTCTGTATTGGCAGACCAAGTAATGCAAGGCAAGCAAGGCATGCAGGTGAGCAGCAATCACGATGTCGCTTTCAGACTCCAGACTCGAATTCAACTTCGATTCGTACGTAGCATTCAAATCGAGAAAAATAGATTAAAAAAGGCAAAATAAATTTGACTTGATCAGGCTGGGGCTCGATCCCAGGACCTTCTCGGTATGAATGAACATGTAAACAGTAAACTGTTAACGAGATGTGCTGTTCAGTTGTGAGTACAATGTTGGCCCGGTTCTGATGTTGGATAACGTACATAACCAACTACACCACCCGACCGGCTGTCATGCGCTCGATGAGCTTATTCAGTGATATATTCAAATCAAAAATTGGTGTGCTGTCTCGGCTATTTCGTGGGGTCAGGCAGTCTGGCAGTCTGGGTCTGGCCCGACGAGCCCGATGAACCCGACCTAAACCGTTACCTTCCAATTCTTCTATGGAAGGTTCCGAGACCTCGCCCGCTGCGGGTACATCTCAATGGCCTCAAAGGCTGATCTGGATAAATCTGGAGAATCTGCAGAAAATTGATTGTATACTAAGACGGCTAGATCTCCCGAGGGGGTAAATTCGACACATGGCTTGGTGTGTGACCATTGCTGCATTATGTAGCTTCTTTACACTAAAATCGTTCAATTTGAAAATACAGATGCGTTGAAGGGCTGCTCAGCAGCAACAATTTATCCCAGCGTCACTTGCTCTTACAAGCTTCCGACAGAAGAGAGGACGAAATAAGATTTATGAGACAGTCATATTGAGTGATATAGAGGTCCTGATCCATCTAATCATTAGTTGCTTCCATCAAGGTCATCTATGTCTTCGGACCATTCAAGCAGAAAAGATCACCAGCGAACATTCCAACCCTGTCCTTTTCCACACTATTTTCGGTACAGCCTCCAATCTCCCTTCTGAAAACGCCACTGTAATTGACAGCGTGTCCTCCAAAGTCATCCATATCAGTTAGAACACCGTCCCATGTCAAAAGCGGCATTTCTGATAATTTTGGCAAGTCGCCTTTATTTGGTAGGATGCCGACGAGTGCGGTCTTGATGATTGTCGTCTCCTTGTCCTTCAGCGACAGATGCTCCTTGGGATCCGCGGTCAGCTCCCCAGGCATGACTGCATCTGCTCTCATCTCTTCCGAGTATTCTTCCGGAGGCTGGTAGAGGTCGTGATGAAGAGCTGCAAGAGAATGCTGATTGTCGAAATTTGGATATATCGTCCAATACCCGCGAGCACGCACAAGCTTCAAGACATGTTCCAGCCACGATGGGTATGTTTTGCTAACCAGTTTTTCATTTAGTGTCGTAGGTGTCGGAAGGCTATGCTGAGAAGCAAGCAGATGGCCAACGAAGTCATGGATTTCCACCCACTTATCCCCAAAGTAGAGCGCAGCGTTACTGTTTGGCGCCTGCCAAAGGAATGGGGTGACACCCGCAGCAACCACGTTTTCACCGACTCTCGAGTTAGCTACTGGGGGTGTAAACAAACTTGAATCATTCAAGAATGTTGATGGTAAGTCAAGGCTGATTCCCAGAAGAAATTGCCGAAGGTCTCCATTATTGGTAGAGTACATGTACTCCAGAGCATTATATTTTAAAAAGTGGAAGAATAGAGGCGACAGTTCAACCATTGGTGAAAGTATAAGAACGTGCGACATGAATGGATCTGCAGGCCAAAATGACTCGAGCAAGCGGATCGAGTTTTCTTCTGCTGTGAGACCGTGCTGCGGGATTCGGTGGTGTAAGGTAAGCAAGCTTCCTGTTGCGTGATCAGGGATTGGGGGCCAGCGAAATCGTTCAAGGTATCTTCTGGAAGGTTCATCGATATCATGAGGTAGCTCGATTGTCAGTCGAGGTAATGCGGATGAAGAGAAATCGGCCTTCTTCAGCGATTCGAGCAATCTGATTAAGGAACCAGACGCTGAAGGCTGCGCATGAATTATAATATCAATAGTCACTTTGTTCCAGGCTGAGCCGAATTAGCACGTATCAGTAGAAAATGTACATGCCACTTACCGCTCAGAGAAGCACTGTCCAGCAGGTTCATCCACATCAAGTTCTTCTCGGCATTATCAGGCAGTTCAATGACAGTCCTACCCAGCGTGATCGCACGGTCCTGAACTCCTCTTGAGAACCAAGACTCCTCTTCCTCAGAACCATCTATCAACGTTGCTTGTGGATGTATGAAAGTGTTGATATGTCCAAAAGCAGCTGCGCTGCTAACTTCCATGCGGAAGTCAGAACTCTGACTGGAATAGTCAGGGCGGGCATCTGGCATGAATTAGATTGTGTGTTGGGAGCATTGCTTCTTACTTACCATGAAACATTATCTTGCACTCCTTTGTGATGCCATTTACAGACTGGAGTATGTCCATTGGGATCTCATCTCTGCCCATCAAGGCAAAATGTACGAAGTTCCTTTCTCGAATTGCCATGTCACAGGCGATAGGAAGAAGAATTGCAGCGCTCTTCAGGCTTGCAGCAGCAAAGAGCTAGACTGTTAGCATTCTACTGCCACAAGAAGCCAGATACAGCATACCACGTTGTTGTTGTTCAATTCAGAACCCCTCGTCCTCGAGACTGCATGCAGACTGGAGGCAAGATGATAGAATTTGATCGGGCCATTGAAATCATGCAGCGGTACTTCCGCAGTTTCTTTTGGCCCTGCTTTCGGAGCATTATCTTTGGGAGGGTTTAGAGGACGAGGATTTGGACTTGATGGAGGCCCGTAACTGGGTCTTTGCCTTGGACTTTCGAGATCTGTCGGCATATTTTTGAAAAAGTAGTAAAGTCCAATCAACGCAAGGACGCCCAGGGCTATCTTCTTCAGCGTCCTTCGATGGGGTCTGCGTGGCATTTGTCGGTGCTGCCAGGCAATTCCTAAGCCCACACCACTCTTCGAACCAGGCCGATGGTCATCATCTCTCTTACCCAGCTCTACATCGCCCGGGAATGTTCGTGGTGGCAGAGGCATTACGTTGCCTTGTGTTGTGGTCCACGCCCATCCAGAGCCTACACTGTTCGAGCAAATGCCATGCGGTTCATGGATATCTGTATAGCTGCCCCGAGGAAGCCTGTCCGTAGAGTTGCGAGAGACGAAGCAGAAAGGGACCAGTCGCCAGGAGACACCATAGGATGCGCAGTCTAATAAGACAGAAGGTCGGTCGTGGAGGTAAGAGCTTCCTTGTCGATTATCCAGACCACAGAGCGGACGATGTAGACATCAGAATCAAGCACACTCGGGCAGCATGTAGCAAAGTCGCTGGGAAATTGAAGTCGAAACTTGATTTGGGTGGCAAGGTAGTATGCAGTACTGAGATTCGAGCTGGATTTTTTGTTGAAGCTGGAGTAAGAATTAGGGTCGTGAGTTGGAATTGAGTTAGATTTAGAGAGGTCATGAAGCTTTTGGTCGAGCGATCTCTCCATCGTCGCCATCAGTACCTAGGTACCTACCTAGTCAATTAGGCAGTGGTCACAGGCGCCCCCAGTGCCTGGCCAGGGCTCCCGAGTCGAAGATCCCAGGGGTGTCGCTGGGCGAGGGACCGAATCAAACATCACTGTCAAACACTTCCTGATAGGCTGATATGCCCTGTTCTCCTGCCCGGCCCACACCTACCTTACCTTGTACCTACCTAAATTGCTTTACGGACTCGGCTTGTGACCGCTTGCCCTGCTGCATTGCTGTTCATCTAGAAATTTTATAAGTTAAGGGTCAACAATCTCTCCCCCCGCAGAAAGCTGTACACTTTGCAAATAATCGTCTTTCATCATGAATTCTCCCGACACGTCCAGTAAGTCGTATTCCCTTTTTACCTACCTAGCCACGCAAGCTGTAGGCCGCCTTGCTTTAGGCCGCTCTAGTGTAGCACCGGCGCTCGCTCTCAGTAGCCTGGCGTGGACATGTAGTGTGGTGTAGCCTCGCTGACGAGAATATATTTCAGCCGCCTCGACTTCACGAACTTTCGAAGGAAGCACAACACCACCCCCATTAGCCGGTCACCCTCCAGCTTTGACCAGAATGGCGTCCCTAGGAAACATCCCCCAAAGTGATCAGTCCAAATCATTCGAGTAATTGCCTCCACGTTACCCCTCGCAGCGCGCGCAAAGATGACTGACTGACTCATCCTCGCACAGCATCGTCGAAACCTACAATCGCCTGTTACAGGAAGATTCCGAGATTACTATGCCGGTCGCAGCGATTGAGGCCCTCATCGAGCTTCTTGTACAATCAAACGCGGATACAGTCTACGAGTTTCTCGATTTGGTCAAAACCCAGTCCGATTACCTCAAGTCCCGAATCCCCAATTCCATTTCCCTCTCCGCCGGTACAGACCTGTTCCAGCGCTATATGATCAGCTCTATGAAGCCTACAAGTACCGGAGACTTCGAGACAGTGCGACAGCATCTACTAAGTAACGGAAGGCTGTTCGTGAGCCGCGCAAAGGCTGCTAGAGAGAGGATTGCTGCGTACGGCAAAGACTTTGTTCGCGATGGAAGCGTAGTCCTGACACATGGCGGATCAAGAGTTGTGGGCACACTCCTAGGGAAGGCTGCGGAAGCCAGCAAAACTGGAGGCAACGTCAGATTTAAGGTCATCTATGTGATGAATGAGGCGCGAAGCTCGGAGAGCAAAGCTGTAGTGTCCTTACTGAGGGCAAAAGGGGTTCCAGTCGCCACAATAAGCGAGGGCGCCGTGGGTTATGCGATGGGCAAGGTCAACTTGGTCATCGTTGGTGCCGAAGGTGTCGTAGAGAACGGAGGCATTATCTCCAGATTGGGCACTTATCAAATTGCATTGCTAGCGAAAGCTGCTGGGAAACCATTCTATGTGGCTGCGGAAAGGTACGTGTACTTGGTTCTGGTCCCTTGGTGCTTCAGAGCCCTGAGCTTTCTGTTCTTGGCTGCGATGGTAGCTTTGTACGAGATGCTAATTTTCACAAAGTCATAAATTCGTTCGACTTTATCCTCTGGGTCAATACGATCTGGGCATTGATCAGCAGGTTATCGAGTTCCAGACTGAGGACGAGAAAGACTTGACAGAGGATGAGAGGACATTTACGGAACGGACGCCCACAGATGAGTACTTTGGTAACATTGGCTTGCCCAAACCAAATACTATAGTAGATGCTGTTGACTTTACAGTAAGTCTCCGAGTCAAACCCAACAACGCAGGGTATACTAATACTAATACCATACAGCCACCAGCCCTCGTTTCGGCCCTCATAACTGAGACTGGCGTCTTAACACCGAGCGCAGTTAGTGAAGAGCTGATTAGCATGTGGTATTGAAGTAAAGCACTGCCGAGATGGGAACAAACAAATCGGAAGAAGGCGTCGGCGATGCCAAAATGACAAAGCCTCAGCCACCTGGTGGTCACACTCAACCGCAGATGTCCCAGGGTAATTCCTGGCTGCATTGCCCCGTCGTTGCGGGATGGCAAGACCAAGTCACTACTATAGGGAACAAACGAGGAGGTTAAGGAAGTTCGTTCATGGCCAGACCTGTCCGTCCTTCCTGGTGCAGAGAGCTGGCCTGTGGTTGTGAAAACTGATCAAGTAGATATACCCTCTCGGTGCTATATTGATACAATGATTTTGCCTCAGTTTTCCTCTTTGTCATCTGCTTCTTGATGTCGAAAGTCTAGGGCGATGTCCAAGCGGGCGTATCGCTAATGTGTCGTCGGGGCTTGGAACCATTTCGGAGTGAGTGCCAGGCAAACGCTCAGCCGTACAAACCTTTTCCAGACATCATCTTAAGGGATCATCTTTCGAGACCAAGGAGCCATCGGAGGTGATTCCTAAGTAGCTGTGCAGTTTCGTTACTTCGCAAGAATCGAATACACGAGAACGACAGGCAGTAGTCAAATTCGTTCTATCCACCATTGCACTGGGCATCTGAACTTATGTAGCTTTGACATGTGTCGTAGCGCAGTAGTACTACACGCAAAACATTCGTTCGGCCTCTTCATCATCTCCTTGTTATGTAGCATAGTTTAGGTTTCGGGCCGGGCTTTATAGCCCCCGAATATCGATCGTAGCCTGTGAACGTCTCGGCTGTTCACGGAGGGGATGTACCCGGTTCCTTGAAACACGAACGCAATCCAGTCGTGGCGAGCAGACCTCTGCCAATAAGTTTGTCTTCCTACAGCTCGTTTGAAACAAAGAATGGGCCATTTGCTGCAGTCTTCAATCTACCCACAACCCGTACAAAACCGGTACGCTCCCCAGCGAAAACCTCCGATTTTGAGACGTCAGTGTTACCGTTTTCGGGATTCGGCTATCATCTGCCCTATTTGAGACAAATTCGTGTTCTTCGAGGCCCAGCAACTATCGCGGTTTGCTATATACCCAGCTGTCTCCCAGAGATGGTGAACACCGGGAAGGTTAGTACACTCTCTTCAGAGACGACACGGCTATTTCACCGGCTAACGGCATGAAAGCCTTCATCAGGATGTGGTCGCTGCCGTACAAGGCGCATAAAGGTTCGCATCATGCTCGCTCATTGATACTCTCACATGCGACCTGTACTGTAGAACGGTTCTGACGAAGTCGTTTCTAGTGTGATGAGGGACGACCGGAATGCTCCAGATGTCTGAAATACAAGAAGCCATGCCCTGGGTATCGAGATTGGCCAGATGACAAGCTCCGCTACAAGCCTCGAGCTCCACGCAAAAAGCCGACGGAAGATGTTGTACAAAGCCCTCTGGTTCCTCGAGCGCGAAGTAGCAGTCAGAGCATCGGAACAATTTATCCTCAGACCTGTGTCTCCATTTCTTACGAGAGCTCGCTAGTCTTGCGCCGTGCTTCTGCGCCGACTTCAGTGATTGATACACCGTTGATGGATCATATTGACCAGCAAGCGGAATGTTTTTTCATTGCCAATTTTGTGAAAATTGCGGAAGCTGGACCTGGTAAGGGGTATTTAGATTTTGTCATTCCACTTCTGAATGCGCCAAAACCAAGCCGATGCTTGCCACTTGCGTTTTCAGCTGTGTCACAAGCTGCATTTGCAACATATCAGCACTCACCGATATCTCTGTCAAAGACACGACTGCGTTATCTGCAGGCTTTGAGTCAAATCAACATGGCTTTGCGGGATCCTACACAGGCGTTGGACGATTCCGTCGTAGCGTCTGTCCTTCTACTAGCGAAGTTCGAGGCAAGTGTTAAATCCTCGGGGATCAGCTCATTGTGCCATTCTGACTTGCTACTAGCAAATAACACCATCCGAGATGGCCTTAAGAGGTTGGAAATCTCACATAGACGGAGCACTGACGCTTTTGAAAGCAAGACCAGCAGGACAGAACCAAAGTCCTTACGGACCTGACCTAATGGTTGCCGTCCGAGAACAAATGGTGCGGTGTACCAAACATTTCGGACCACGCTGACTTTAACATAGATTCCACTTTCTATCGCAACCGGATTGCCGCTCGATTCTGAATTCGAATGGATCGAGTCTGGGATTGAGGACCGGGAAAGGCGCTTTTCGCAACTAAATATCGAAATGTCGACTGTACAGGCTGACAACAAAGCAACTACCAAGCTTGCAGAAAGATCGATAGAAAACATTGAAAAGGTCATTGATCTTTTGCGAAGAGCCGAGCGTCTAGAAAAGCAATATGGAGACTGGATCGAGGCCCTGCCACCCTCATGGGTAGTTCGTACCAGCGACTGGGCCGAGTTTGAGCCTTCTGATCTCGCTGCATCGCTGGTGTATCCCGGCAAAGTCTACACCTTTGGAGATCTCTGGATGGCAAATAAGTACAACGTGGCACGCTCTTGCAGGATTTTGATATGGTCCACGATATTGAGGTGTATAGCGTGGCTGACTGGTCCTAATGATTACATGATGGCAAGTCAGTACATAGAAGGATCGAGGAAGTGCCGTACACTAATCGAGGAAATCACCGCGAGTGTCCCATTTGTACGCATATCTTTTACTTAGTCCAAGAAACCACAGGGAGCTTTACACGTCAATGAATCTCAACACTGCACATGATCATCATAGCGTATCAAGACCTCACTATCCCTAAGCTATGCTGACTTCAGCCAAATAGTATTTCGGATGGACACACATGGCCAGCCCAGCAACAGCCAACATGTTCGAGCACAGCACGGACATTCAAGCATCGATGAAAGGCCGAGCAAGTATATTCCTGCTGTGGCCTTTGTACGTAGCCTCAAGCTCGGACTTTTCCTCGCCTTCGGAACGCCTCTATCTCCGCGGCAAGATGAAGTATATCGGCGAAAACCTCGGGGTCAGCCAGGCCGTGATTGCACTCAAGGTAAAGATCCTTGTGAAAGCCACACTCAGCACCACTGGGGCCATGGCTATGGGGTGAGTAATAACAAGACTAACGTTCTTTGCTAGGATGGGATGATGCACCCGTCAGGTTTTATTGAGCGGGAAGCCAAGACCTTTGGCCAATATCCTGCGTCCGTTCACGGGCAGACTTGGTGGGATGAGAGGTTAAATTGTATTTCCTGGCCCCCGGTTCTCGAAAGCAGCATTGAGCAAATGTTGTCAGCATGATTGATAATTCTGGCCATCAAAGCGAAATTGCTCGTGCAACCTGATTTTAAGTTGGATTGCTCGATCTGCATAAGTATTGTACGATTTTAGAATCAATGAGCCTTGTTTGTGCCCAGGGCATATGATTGCTACGCTTCCTACGAGCTGGCCGATGCACCTTTCCCTCGGTATGTTATGCTACATCAAGGATCTCGTCAAGGCTGTCTAATAGGAATGCATTGAGCACGTTATGCGGAGGTGACTGTTACAACTGCCCGACGATTTCAACAACTTTTTAGCCAAGCCGGAAATAAAAATTTGTCATTGCAGTGTATTCTTTGTTTTCTACAGCTAAGGCTCTATCGTACCCTCGTACCATGCACCTGCCCCGTAATGGTATATTTCTAATGCTCTTCCCAGTAGCTATGAGCCTGCTCAGTACACCGAAAAGGTAGTATGTCTCTTCAACGCTGCCTTGGCAAGCTCCCCAACTACCAATTCATAAGATCTGGTCGTGATTAGTAAGTCACCAGTCACATGGGATTCGCAAACTTACCTCTGCCGAACAGAGCACGCTTTGCCCAGTCCATTGCCAGTAGTATTCTCGTTCTGAAGCTCACGCTCTGAGCGAAGTAAATACTCCTCCAAGCATACACAGCCCACAAGCCGCCAGTGAGATTCCAGCCGCCGCCCAAGTCAAAGACTGCGGCATTCCCAACGTAGGCTAAGCTACCTAAATGATGGTATTCAAAAGCCTTGTAGACAGCCTCATCTAGATCGCCGTAGCTTACGTCGTTGACTTTCAGTCCTGGGGCAGCTCGTGCCATCTTATTGAATTTGTGACCAAGGTATTGGCCTTGCTGGTGAGCACGCTGTGCCGTCGCAGGTAAAGAAGTGAGCTTGCTGTCGATTTGCATCAGAAGCTCGCGCATCTCGCCAAAATCAAGTGTCCCGGACTGATCCTTGTCATAGCTAGATCAAAGGGCTGTCAGCGACTATCAATTTGAGTGTTGTGACGTAAGGGCTATATGCCCCGGGAAGTCTCAAACAGATATTATGGGATCTCTAGCCACTTACGCAGCGAAAAGTTTGTCCAGTCGTTTCAAGTGATCTGCAGCTTGAGGAAACCTCTTTCGGACCTTCTGGGCAATCTCTCGCCATTCGCTGAAGGTGATTTGCACGGTCTCCGGATCCTTCCCCTTCTCCCAAGCAAGCGTGCGAAGGAATGTGACCAGATGGTCTGCGACATTATTTTGCACAGTTGAACAGTCTCCAATGGCATATACGTCTCCAAGAGGAGTACCGTTAAGACGGAGGTGGGTGTCCGTCTCCAGAGCGTGGCGATTTGACTGCACGGAGCCAAGTGCCTCGGAGACTCGTTGGCAGAATTCTGTTTGTGAGACCCCAGTGGACCAGAGGCAAAATCCCATAGGTAGCTCCTTCGTGACAGTTTCTCCATTTTCTCCTTTCTGCGTGAAAAGAATTCTGTCACTCTGCACCTCCTTCACTCGTGAGTTTGTGAGGATCTCTACTTGATCTCGAGCAAACCGTTCCTCGGCATACTTCGAAAGTGCCTCATCATAGGTGTTGAGAATATGTCCCCGACTCTGAATGAGATGGACCGAAATTTCGTTCCGAAGAATCTTAGGAAAGTGGGCTGTAAGGTCTTCGTTGAGAAGATCAAAGAGCTCGGCAGCAAATTCAACTCCTGTAGGGCCACCTCCACTAACTACAAAGGAGAGGAGCCGTCTTCTTTCTTCGTCAGACGTGGTTGGTAGGCATGCATATTCCAGGTTTGTGAGTATGTGGTTGCGAATCTTTTGGGCATCGTCAATATCCTATTTATAAGGCACCAGGAGGTTAGCATTGAATGCTCTAGAATCATCTGAGTAAACTGGACTTACTTTCAAGAAATGACAGTTCTCTAAACCCGTGACACCGTGAGGATTTGTAGTTGATCCTACTCCGATAACAAGTTTGTCATAGGGTAGATAGAATCGGACTTCGTTGCCATCGTTGTCCTTCTGTGACAATTCCACAAGCTTTTCCGAGAACTCAATATTCTCTGCCGATGCCCGGAGAAAATGTCCTCTAACTCTTGTGACAATTCTCCTGATAGGCTCTACTAGAGACCGGAATTCCAGAGTTCCAACAGTGGCAGACGGAAGCATAGGTGTAAACAAGAAATAGTTCGTGGGCGAGACGAGTGTGACGTGATATTCCTCTGGATTGAGGGTCTTCAATAGTGCAACACTTCCCCAACCGCCTCCAAGTATGACCAACTTCGGCTTGTCCTTCTGTCTTTGCATTTCGGCACAATCATCGTCATCGATCTGTACTTCCGCAATTGGGAGGTTCTTGGGGCCACCTCGTCGAGGACTCAGGGCGATCTCGGAGACTTGGATGTCTCTGTATGATGGATCTTCCCGGTACGTCGAGGCATCGTACAGGAAGAAAGCTCCTACCGCAACACTGAATACGATGAAAGAGCCTCCAAGTAAGGCAGCGGACCGGTATGCGAAGTTGACAAGCCAGGATCGTCGTTGAGGAAGCGGTTTACCAGAAACAAAGCGTATGCTTTGGGAGGATAGAAGCTGCTGGCGCCATTGGGCTTGACGGACTGAAGGCATACATTGGGGAAATTTGCGCTGGCAATGGTAGGCTCTTGTGTTAATTCGTCGTGTGAGGAGGGAGCTGCGAGTTGCTGTACCAAGGGTGCCGAACTGCGCAAGACATGTGGGAGAGCGCTGCTTGAGCATTGCGCCAATTGAACGTCAGTCGGTAGAGTAAGAGAACTTCAGCATACGCCGATCATGTTCGTAGGTGTAGATACTAGACTAACAACGAGCGAAGGGAAGGGCAATAGGGACAGAAGCAGACAAGGAAGGTTGGTGGCTATTATGGGCGTTCTGAAGCTCTCCATATCCACCACGGGAGCACGTCCTCTTGATCTGACGTAGCCACTTCCCACCATGCAGCTTCACGCGGAAGACGCGGACGAAAGACCCACCACCAGCACCACAGTTTGTCTGAGGATACCTAAGAGGAAAAAGTAGAAAGAAAATTTGAGAGGCTACGTGTAACTGCATACGAGAACCAAATATCCTCACGTAATTTCTTGCACTAAGGTTATTTCTAGTCAGGATTGATATTCATACTCAAGAGGCAACAAGCGAATTTCCTTATCACAAATGCGTGCCATGAAAACTTGTACGAAAGATGATGCATTCGCAGCAAAGACTAGTTGCTAAACGCCTAGTTTCTTGCAATAGATGCCTCTCATAATCTGTGATCCTAGACGCCAACCCATCCCATTGGGTATCCCTATACCAGAGAACTCCATGCAAATCAATGATGGCCATGAAATCAATCCGCCAGCGCCGAAGCAGTCCCTCTGATGTTACATCCAACGCTGAATCCCTCCATTGCATGGTCATGTAATCATGGGCTCGTGTCCATTCTCGATGGAAGTGCCCCTTTCATCTCCATCAAGTCCAAGCTCCATGTGAGATGGCAAATCTTTCTTGCTTTGCCTTGCAGTATCCTCTGCCCAGGCCCGTAAACGAACAAGACTCCTGATAGCAGCATCTCGTCTTGCATTCTGAACAGTCAAAATGGCTTTATTGACCCTATCAGCAACTGTGCGTCGAAGCTCTGGTTGTAATAGCGCTGCAAGCGGTGGTTCCAGACTATCCGGGGGAAAGATAAGCAGTGCCATCGTGCGCTCAAGATCCTCCAAGAACTCCTTGTTTGTGGGTGCCCTTGGCGCCAATTGAGTGCTGGCGAAGGTGAGGGCAGGTGTAATATCGCCTCCTGGTGTCGCATTGTATATCCGGATTAACTCCACGAGTTGCAGGCGAAGAAGAGCAAAATGTAACGATGGATTACTATCCAAGACCTGAGACTGACAATTAGCTTGGGAAAATGCCAGAGGTAAAATCAAAATGATGTGTGATTGGTGTTATGCTCATACTGAGGACTGAAGTTGGATAATTTTTCTCATCACCGACCCGAAGGCTATATGAGTGGTGCATGAAACTTTCTAATCATAGCAAGGGAAAACAAGACAAGAGATGGGGGATGCTGACCTGAGGTTCAAGCTCGTTGAGAGCTTCTATAGCCTCTTGAATATTGCCCGAGTGGATGGACTGCTGTATTTGCCGTCGGGCCCTCAATGACTCTTCCTCCTGTCGTGGTCGCAAATTCGCCTCTCTGGAGAATTTGGCAGCAGCCGACGGATAGCCTTCGGTCGTGAGATAATCGAAGATGAGAGCATTAATATCACTATTGCACACCAAGGTCAGCAACAATGCTCGATATGAATCTCATGGTGCGGTTGTGTTAGGTTCGTAGCAGCAGATCAGATAGACAACTAAATATGTTCTCCGCATGCGTAATTTTTAGGAGAGATTCCCAGTTGATGAAAGTCATCACGTTGTGCTTGCTCACGAAATAATAGAAGCCGAGATCTAGGCCAATGCCTCAAGGGGACAGACAGACGTACCTTTTCAGTGGTTTCACATCCTCGGCGCGTCTATCAAAGGCATGTCGTAGAGGTGTAGTAGTTGAAGCTGTAGAGGAAGCCTGGGGAGCGGTCAGTCTAAGCTCTAATGAAGTGAGGTGAGCTGGGGCGGGCGTCAGCGCACCATTCTCGCAGCTGTGGTCATCATCTAGTCTCCATGTGTCATGGACAGTTGCGCGGAAGGGCTGGAGTGTCCAGCACTGCGCCCTCAAAACTCGAGAAACGTGAGTGAGGTTGGGTTGGTGTTCGTGGGAGAGGAGGGGCGAGGAAAGGCAGAGATTTTGGTTTTATGGAGTTCAGGAACGTCAAAGTGGCCAAGCGAGAAGCTAAGGAGCTCGACTGCGCTAACTTGATTGAGGAAGGTGGAAGCCTCTCAACAGGCCCATCCAATATCTTTTGTTTTCAAGACTTCTTCCTCTTCTTCATAGTCGAAGTGCGCGTGGATTTTGATCCGTAGTCTTGATTTTCGTTTTCTTGCACGTCATGGTATAGCCAGCTCCCATATCCTGCATCATATCAGAACCCGCTCGCGAACTGTCACATCCGGAAGCCTTCTGCAGGCCGGAGGCTCAAAGGCGGCCCGTTCCAACTCCAGAATGAAAGATATCGTGAGCAAAAGAGCTCACTATTCACCGCCATGGGCAGACGTGAGCATCATTGGAATTGCTGGATCTTCCGGGTCTGGTAAATCCACGTTATCTCACGCTATCGTCTCAAAATTGAGCCTTCCTTGGGTGGTCATTCTTTCTATGGTACGGAATTGTCGAGCCTATGAAAGTCCTCAGTGTTGACTTCGCATCAGGATTCGTTCTACAAATCCTTGGACGAAGAGTCATCTCGCAAGGCTTTCCGCAACGAGTATGACTTCGACTCTCCGGACGCGATCGATTTTGATGTTTTGGTAGACCGTTTGCGTGATCTCAAAGCTGGGTACGGATTCACCTCCTAGCTCAATGGTCACTTTGAGACATCCATCAAAGGCGTCTCGTCATTTCATCTCATTCGGACGAATCTAGATATACTAATTCACTTCCAGTAAGCGGGCCGAAATCCCAATCTATTCTTTTGCAAAGCATGCAAGAGAAAAGGAAACGACCTCTATCTATTCTCCACACGTCCTCGTCCTGGAAGGCATCTTTGCGTTGTATGATCCAAGGGTCCTTGAACTTTTGGACATGAAGGTCCGACCTCCTACGATTTGTTGAGATTCAACTCTAATGTATTGCTAGATTTTTTGCGAAGCAGATGCCGACACATGCTTATCTCGTAGAAGTATGCTCTGCCTCCTGACTTTTTCATGTATAGGCTAACGTGACTCAGTACTAAGGGATGTCTCCGAGCGCGGCAGAGATATCGAGGGCTGTATCAAACAGTGGTTCCTCTACGTGAAACCCAATTTCGAGCAATATGTTGAGCCTCAAAGGAAAGTAGCAGGTATGCGCTGCCAGTACCGCACTATTACTGGCTGCTCCTAACCTTGGCAGATATAATCGTCCCTCGAGGGGTGGAGAATCGAGTCGCCATTAGTCAGTATAGCGACCTTGCCTATTTGTATACAATCTGACCAAATTCCAGCAATGGTTATCCAGTACATCGAACGCAAACTGATCGAGAAGTCTAAGACTCATCGAGCGGAGCTCAAGAAGCTAGGACAGGTACGTTCATAATTTCACGCACAGAAGCCGCCTGATCCAGTTCATGTCACCACTGCAGAATCTGCGCTTTATTGACTCCGGACTGGATTCAGAACAGTGAAAATGAGCCTCTATCCAAAAATGTACTTCTCCTGGAGCAAACTTCACAGCTTCGGGGAATGAATACGATAATTCAGAACATTGACACCTCTACCGAAGACTTCATATTTTACTTTGATCGTCTTACCTCACTGTTGGTTGAACAGTAAGTCAATCGAATAATTGATACGAAACATTACAATACTTGTTACTGATTGTTATAAGTGCTATGAACAAGATTTACTTCAAGGAGTTGGTCGTGGAAACTCCTACAGGGAAAAAGTACCATGGTTTGCAGGCAACAGGAGAGACTAGCGCGGTCGTCAGTAAGTGCCTCAAAGCTCTCCATCTCCGATCACTCCGCTGTACGGATTGGTGACCTGCTCCAAGCCGACTCTGGCACTTGCTATAGTTCTGGAAAACCATCTTTACTGACTTGAAGATTCTTTGCAGTTCTTCGTGCTGGCGCTGCTTTTGAAACAGGCTTAAAACGTGTTCTTCCAGACTGTCGTACTGGCCGGTTGCTGATCCAGTCCAATGTCCGAACTGGGGAGCCCGAACTACACTATCTGAAATTGCCAGAGCACATCGAAAGTCATGACAGTGTTTTGATACTCGACCCCCAAGTGAGTAGCGCAACGTCAATGGCCCAACATTGACGATCCACTGTGATCCAGCTTTATTCGGCGACAGTCCAACATTTCTCTTGCTGCTGTATTGAATGCTAACATCATGCTTGGTAGATGAGTAGTGGCGGTGCGGCCCTCAGTACGTATTGGGGAGGCCCATTTGCCTTCATTCTCGATGTCTTTGGAGCCAGAAATTTCCTAGACACGTCCCAAGACATTCTTGATAGGCAGTTACTGACTCCCTATTGCGTATAGTGGCTGTGCAAGTCCTGGTCGATCATGGAGTCCCCGAAGAAAAAATCGTGTTTGTCACCTGTAGGTTTTTTCCGGCTGTGCCTATTTCGGGAGTCCTTTACTGCCCAACTCTTCTTTCCGGATATGATTGACTGTGTAATGGCTGACTATTTATTCATCGTAGATTTTGCAGGACGGATGGGTTTGATGAGGTTGACGAAAGTCTTCCCCGATGTGAAGGTGGTTGTTTGCACGATAGTTGCCGATTACGAGGAGAGGGTATGTTACTTTCATTCTGCCATCGTCTTCCGAACATCTGTTCAGAGTTCCAAGTTCTCTGATTCAGATTATCCATACAAAGCCATGAGTACTCGAAGCTAATTGTAGGTTACCAGTGGATCGAACGCAAGTACTTCGGGTGTTAACGCTTTCGGGTTAAGAAGGGAAGTAGGACACTGCGTCCTTGAAATGAAGCCAACGTTTGAAGAGTGCCATTAAGCATTACCTTGTGCGAGCCTCGGTAAGCACATCATTGGCTCCGAAATAGCCGAGCTATCGCCTCGATTCTCGAATTTTCAAAACCACAACTTCGATACTCTGGAAAGGTTGCTGGCCTACCATCTGAAACTAGAATTCAACGATGGTATGATAGCGTCCTCTTGATCCTCGCTCAAACGCTCACTTGACTATGTTTGCAATCAGTTCACGTCTTTTTGTGACCTGAGCCATGTATGAGTCTATCCATTGTAAAAGCCGATTGTCGTCTAGTTATATTCGCCTTTGCGAATATATGGTAGCCCTCTCCCTTTTTTCCACCTGGCTACGTCCAAGCTGGTCAGGTCAAGTCAACTACCAAATCTTCAAATTATCTTCGGTCTCCTAACCTGTCTGGTCCAAAGTTCTGCCATTTGCTTGCCCGATCCTCCAGATCATATATTGCAGCTCGAAAGCTGTCCAGTCTTGTCGAATCTCCTCGTTGCTTTCTTTCTCTTTTTCTTTCCGAGACCCAGCACTAGTACGCGCGCGTTTTTGTTTGCTGCTTCCGTCATTTCACCGCATTTGAGCACTATCCCTGTTGTTCGAGGAAGCTCAACCGACCAACCTGGTGCGTCTCTTCGTCATGTAGTCGACGGTGTAGAACTTCCTACATAAGACGGCACACCTGAGTCGAGGGCAATGGTGAGACGATTTGGTATAGAACATCGATCGACCCAAGCTTGCAAGTTGCAGAATATTCTTATCTACCGCCATCAACGACCCAAAATGTGAGGCTCACCCTGCAGGTATCAGACTCGCTGAAGCTACAGTACCTGACCTAAAAGTCAAAATGCAAGGATCATCCCAACAAACAGTAACAACTACAGCTAGACCTTCATACGCAACTTCACATGATAGCTCAAACAATTCAGAGACCACTGCACCTACGTGGCCTCCCTGTCCTCCCTCAGCAGAATTCCATATACAAAATCTACCATTTTCTGCACAAGAAATCACAGTCGAGAACGTGGTCAAAGGGTGTCCAAGTCTGGCTATGCCAAGGGAGGTCCTACCTCAAGAGCCTTCCACCTCCATTTGCACAGACTCGAATTGGAAATGTATTGAAGTATCAACCGTCTGAATACCCTGCCATAACTACGATCCTGGATCGGGTGAGTTCTACTACATTGTCGCATGCCCAGACACACCGGATGAATGTGTCATAACCGAGGTAGCTAGAAGCTGCAGCTGTCGTTATTGACGTGGAGGATGACCAACTTCACCACCTGTCAAACTGACGATATGGCTATCATGATAATGCTAAGCTTTCACTGTGCCACCGAGTATGCAGTACACCAGGGGAATACCATAGAGTCGATAGTTGAAACCTACAGGACAGAGGTGGGTATTGTTTTAGCAGCGAACCCTAATCTATCCAACGCAGAAGATATCAATAATGTTGAAGCAGTTAACATCCTGACACAAGTCCACACCGCGCAGACCGAGGAAACGATGTATCAATCAGCACTAAAGTACGAAGTCTCCCTGTCCGCACTGGACAGTCTAAACACCGATTTGCCAGATGCGAACACGATAATCACCGGGCAAGTTTTGAAGGTTCCTGTTCACGATCCCACTGATGGATATGCACATACTGTACAGCCGGGCGACATACTTCTCGACATAGCCAACGTCTTTGGCCGGTCAATTGAATCCATTATAGCTGCAAACCCACGCAGAAGTAGCTCCGAGTACATTTACCCCAGCCAGACAACCGACATTCCAATTTCGACTTCTACTCGAGGACAAGTCAGCTTTAGAGACATATGCGACATGTAGAAGAGAGCTCACCACTGTTCACTGGGACAAATTTGCACGAGCTATAAAGGCTTCCAGAGTGACTCGAATTACGATCGAGGTCGGCCCTACAAATGTGCCGATTATTGCAGCTGTGACGTGGAATGATGCCATCAACAAGTGAGGTACTTCCCTTTTCCTGTTACACTTCGCGAATTAGGTAAAACTTGCCACTAGCCGAGCATGAACGACAGAATTACGGAGAATATTCAAACGAGCATGATTGAATGTAAGATGCGGTTTCTGCTATTTGTTGTGTTTTGGTTGGCCTCGCTTAAGCCCCTGGATACCAATGAATGCGTCGCTAATGGTTGGATCTAGCAAGGAGGTATGGCGAGGACTATCTAGTCGTGACCCATTGCTCAAGATAGCGAACTCGTAGAATTGTTTCAAGGTTTTGAGATGTTTTCTGTTTCTAGGTCAAGGATTCAGATTGCTTATAAGGGTGAAGCTGTTCGAACAAGTAAGGTTAAAGGTGTGAAGCCGTACAGGACTGTGTATTTTGGAAAGCTGGATTGGGTTTTGCTATGGTGCTTTTCTCTTGCCGACTTGACAGTTTTCAAGTACAGCTAGCGACGGTGTGCTTCTGCGTCTGTGGCGCAAAGATCAATGTGTATCCGATTTATCGAGAATTTTTGAGAGATTCGGTCACATTAGAGCCAATTAGTAGTGCCAGGATCGACACCTAGAACCAGAAGCACTTCATAGAATAGACGTATTCAGCCACGACACTGAGTGCTGAGATAGCACATTCATTATCTCTAAAACATGCACAGCCGCTTAATGCAACATGAAGTCCTTGTGGGTCCACTTCTCAGTCGCCTTCCTCTTTGGCTTCTTCGCGAAGCTGATGGGTCGTCGACTCTCAACCTTACCTCTTACCAAAAGACTCCTATATCTGTCCTTCAGGAGATTTCCTTCCGGCTTCAACAGTCTCAAGGATTCCTGCAGCTCATCTGGGAGGACGAGTTCCAGATCTCGCTCAGGTAGGGCGATCTTTCCCAGCTTTCGTCGTCTGAGCTCCAAGTCATCGCCTTCACTGGTATCGTCATCGTGCTCCACAACGGCCAACTTCACGGACTCCTTCTCCGCCAGAGCCTTCGCAATCTTTTTGATCTGTGCAGTCTGCTCATTCTTCCTCTTGATATCCGCAGCCATCTTCGCCTTTCTCTCCTCTTCTTTTCGGCGCTTGATCCTGTTTCTTTGGGCCTGTGTCTTTCTCTCAGGTCTTTTGGCGTTCAGCTTGACGCCTTCAGTTCCGCTCTCGAAACCTTCCCAACCAGAATCTTCTTCCCACTCCGACATGTCCGCTCTTGCTTCCGCTGCTTCTGCCTCCGCTGCCGATTTTGCTGACGCTTCGAGTTTCACACGTTCAGCTTCAATGACTGCGAGACGCTTCGCCTCAGCCGCAAGCTCCTTTTCGCCCTCTGTTACCAGTCGATCTTCATAGTCTTCGTACATGGGGTTGTAACTGTAGCCACCTTCTGGCCTCTTCACTGCAGGTATGCTCTTTCCGCTTGCTGCTAAAGAAATGGGTTTGTGCTTCAATGTTGGGGGGGCGACTTTTTTTTTGGACTTCTCAAGGAATGAGAACCGAGGGTCTTGGGTTGCTTCTTCGATGTCTTTCTGCAGATCCCACGGATCGTAGTTGGCTTCTGTGACTTCGACAAGCGATTGGGTCTGCTTTCCATCGGCAATGTTACGTAGTCGAGTGAGTTCCTTATGTGAGACATAGCTTGTTCGTTGCCGTTTGGGCTGGATGATACCGTCTGTAGTGTTCTCCCCAGCCCGCTTTTTCATCGACACTGAAGGTACTACCGATCGTTGCGCAATAATTTCGTCGGCCTTGAGGGGCTTAGAGCCTTTCAAATACTTTTTCTGGATGCCAACATCGCCCGCAGTATCGAGGGTGAAGAGGTCTGCGGATTCTTTCTCGGCAATGACGCCACTGTAAAAGTCAATTAACTTGATTGCTAACAATACAGGAGCGAGATCATACCCTTTGATCAATTCGTCCCGCACTTCTTCGAGACCTTCTTGAATATCCGTGACATCGACATTCTTGCGCCACGCTTTCTTTCCCTTTCGTGAAGGCTGCTTATGTTGCTGCGGCGCTGCAGGTGCAGCGTTGGCAGGCTTGATGATCGGCATGTTGGCTGGTGTCTGACAGTGTAGACTCCAAAATGGTCGGAATTGAAGCTGAAGCGTTCCAGGATGCAGGCGGAAGTTGAAAATATCTAAAATTTATCGGCACAATCTTATCGCCTAGCTGCGCTGCTGCCGCCGCCTTTCCCTCTGCCGCCAAGACCCCGGACCTTGCCTCCCCGACCCCGACTCCACCGACATCGACAAGAGGGCAGTGAGGTAAGGTGAGTTCCATCGCGCTGGCTCTCCTTTCTTTCAGTGTTCACACGCCCAAAACGCCCAACAGTAATACCGATCCAATTGAAATTCACGATCCCACGAAATACCCTGCAGGCTAGATTTCATCGTTGCAATACTCCAGGACTCTCGAATACATTCCACGAAATCGCCACCCAAGTACAGTCAACATGGCGCAAGCAGGAGGTTCATACAACAATCCGTTGAAGAAGTTTAAGTAAGTAGGAGCTGCGCTCATATGCCCCTGCAGCACATAATTAATTTGGCAATAGACTGGTGTTCTTGGGCGAGCAGAGCGGTATGCAGCATTTCCGTTGAATAGGAGCCGGAATACATGGCTGATGGCATCTACAGTGGGGAAGACGTCTCTGATCACACGATTCATGTACGATTCGTTCGACAACATGTACCAGGCGACTATCGGTATCGATTTCCTCTCGAAAGTAAGCATATCATACCAGAGGAGTGGAGGGGACCTGTTTGACAGATTGATCTAGACCATGTACCTGGAGGATCGTACTGTACGTCTACAATTATGGGATACAGCAGGACAGGAGCGGTTTCGAAGTCTGATACCATCATATATCAGAGACTCCAGCGTGGCAGTGGTGGTCTACGATATCTCAAGTAAGGCCGAAATGGAAGGCCACCAATACCGGGTACTGACGAGCTCTAGATGCGAAATCCTTTCAAAATACACGGAAATGGGTTGACGATGTGAGGGGCGAGCGTGGAAACGATGTGATCATTGTGTTGGTAGGGAACAAGACGGATCTGAACGACAAGCGCGAAGTTACCACACAGCAGGGCGAGGAAGAGGCCAAGAAGAATAATCTGATGTTCATTGAAACCAGTGCGAAGGTCGGTCACAATGTCAAGAACTTGTTCAGGAGGATAGCACAAGCTTTACCCGGCATGGATGGTGCGGAAGGTTCTACGGCAGCAGGTAATCAAAGTAGGTTCATTGACAGACGCATTTGGATGATTTACTGATACATATGTAGTGATTGATGTCAACATCAACCCCACGCCGGCAAATCAAGAAGGATGTGCCTGTTAAACTGACCAAGAAGTTTGGTTAGTGACGGTGCTCGAGTGCGCGAGAAGAAAATCATCTGTCCTTGTCTTGGACATGAGACTTGATGGAAACAAGTAGTATAGCGATTCTTTTCACTCTCTTGTTTTGTAGTAATCGTTCAGGAAAATAAGCATAGCGTTGTATGGGTTGGAAGCATTGTATGATACCGAAAGCGTCCTCCCTCTTAGCGATTATATTGTAGTAATACTGGAGCTTTGATGTTCTGATATGCCATCCCCGCTTATGAATATGTGATAAACATGGCAGGAAACTAATGAATATTAGCGCTACCACAGAGGACGGTAAAAGTCGATGACAACTCAGAAAGAAAAACATGAGATGACTTGCGGAACGAAGTAAAAGTTTACTTACTTACACGGGTAATCCGAGATGTCATTCAACTCAGCACTTTGTTGTACTTCGTCAAAGTCATCCTTCGGGCTGCTGTAATTAGAGTCAAGCTTACTTTTCAGGGGCGCCAAGGACTCGCCTGGAGTCGCATGGATGACGAAGATCATCTTTCGACCGAACATGCCGGTCGCTCATTCTTCTTTTCTTCCTCCACCATCCTTCACCCAAACGTTGCAAACCTTTTGTCGAGTATTCTTTGTGCACCAGCATTCAAGATGGGTATCCTATCACGACACCTACGGGTTCCCCGCCCAAGAGTATGTCGCACTTTTCCCGACCGAGAACCACCAAGCAGACTGCTGTCTAAATCTGCAGTTCCAACAAGATGCAAGATGCTAACCATGCCAACAGACCTTCCTATATCTCATGAGCCTGCGGACTGGCGTTGAGATGGTCTCGCTCTCAGTGATATTCAATAAACTTACCGGCTTCTTTGGTCTGCTCGCGATTCTCACAGGAGTTTCGCTCTCTCCCCTTCAGCTTTCGATGTACATCTACTCTGTAGGCGCGCTCGCCCTCATCTCCTTCTTGATGCCTCATATCCGAAAACAAAGCCCGTTCGAATGCCTGGCACTCGCATGGTTCTACCTCCTCGATACAATTATCAATACCGCCTTCACATCCGCCTTCGCCATCACCTGGTTCCTCGCCGTAAGCGCCGACAATGCGAATAAGAGCCTCCCGAGTAATGCACCTGGAGCCAGCACAGTCGACAAAACAGCTGGGTTCACAAGCCCTAAATACAACGTGAGCAAGGTCGGCGTGTCGACGAGTCCCGGCGAAGGGATCACTGGGGGTCAAGAAGCTGTGGCTTATGGGTTGCCCAGCGCTGCAGCTGCGACAGCCGCAAATCCAAGTCTGGTACACGGCGTAGGAATCGAAGAGAGCATACCGAGCATCATGGTTGTCGTCATGCTGACCATGGTTCGAGTGTACTTCATACTTGTCGTCATGGCATACGCAAGGCAAGTTCTAAGGCAGCACATGTACACTACTTCATCGGTAAAGCTACACCTCCACACGGACGGAGTTTCTGAAGGGAGATCGGACAATCCGTTTGCGGCCGGGTCGCCTGCAGGTGCTGGATGGAGAGGCAAACTTGGAAGAATCATGGTTATGATTGGAGAAAGCTACTGGCTTGGTGGACAGGCGGACGATGACTGGGTTAAAGGTCTCGACGGAAGGTTCAAAACGAGCAAGGTGTCTACAGGGCCCCCGGGCACTTTGGAGAGGGAACGACGGGCTAGGAGTGGCACCGGACCGCCCATCCCAAAACTCAACGTAGGCAAGCTATAGGAAATCAAGATTCATGGAGCAGGTCGCGCAGAACAAGACAGGGAGAAGAATCGCCCCGCGGGGCATCATGTACAGCAGAAATACCTCCTGGGGACAACAGATAGGCTGGATAGTGGGGAGCGGTATTGCTGATGGGACCGGCGTTACAGGAGAGGGAGGGATGCTTTGATTACCGCAAGCATTTCCAGGTGTATGTTTGGTTACCCGTTTAGAAAGTGGAAAGCTCACTGGCTGGTAGGACATATAATGAATCAGATAGTAATGGATGTGTATGATTGGAAGTGTGTGACCACGAGTAATTTTCTACCATCGAAAGCGCAAGTGATTGTGTTGGTCCGAGACGGACATCTCACGAGACAATTGGCATTGTGCAAAACAAGTCATGGGAAAAGCCATCAGACATAACGACCGTAACAAGCGGTCGTCTTGAGAACGGCTCATTGAGACGTTGAAACAGTTGCAAGTCGGCTAGACAATGAGTGAGTGATGGCAGGAATGATCAAAGCAAATCCCGAACGGCTCTGTTCTCGCGGCATTCATGCATGCAGTATTACTGCCAGCAATCCAATCTTTTGGTGTGCTAGCCACAAATGCACTATGTCTTGAGCTCCTTGATAGTGTGTGTTGGCTCATTTTGCGAGTACAGAAGAGTAGAAAGTGCAAAGTCCTCAAATACAGTACATCACCACAAGGAGCTTAACGTCCAGCGTTTGTTTGAGAGGTCGCCACCTGATCAATCTATAGGCAATGAATTTTTGCAAAATTCATTATTCCATGGCAGACAATCAAACGCCTTTTGCGCTTGACGGCCTTTGAATTTTCGGAATGGTGTAGCAGGAATCAATATCGTCGTGGCCCTAAGAATTGCGTGCTCGACGGCTGACAAAATACGGCGGTCCAGAATTAAATCTAACCTCTTATACCTATTCTCCCCATACCATCCCCTCTTTTTCACTGCAGCCACTCTCACCTTTCGACCAGTCACCGTTGCTGTATTAATTGAAGCGACATCTTTGGCTGACTTGGAGCTCTCAAACCCCTGCACTTCTCCGAGTATCGCCCCAGAAACTTGGGCTAGGGCGAGAAGGTGTAATAGAGTTGAAAGAAAATGTCCTTCATATTCCGCAAACCTACCACTGCTTCCACATCTACTCCTCCTCATTCTCCCTCCTCCTACTACTCTCGATCCCAGTGGAGGGATTCTCAAGCCAGAAATATGGCTGCTCCAACGTACAAGATTCGTACTGCTGAAGAAGCCGGTAAGTCACAGCATCTGCCGCATCTGCTTTCCTGCACTGCACCCCGCCGTCACCGAGTCTTCTCCGTACTTTTCGCTGATAGCCTTTGGGAATAGTGGCTCGAATCGCATACTTGTCCAGTGATGTTATCATCTCTGTACAACCAGCACAGTCGATTGAATCTGAATTCTCATCACATTTACACAGATATGCTGGCCGTAAGGACCCTAATCTCGTTGCGACGAGTGAGGGCTCAGTTCCCGAGGTAGGTTGTACAAGTCCTGAACTCAATTGGCCTTTCTGATACATGCTTTCTCCAGATCCAAGTAGTCAGACACAATGCCGATCCCCTCCTCTCAGTGTTCACTCCCATCCGCAATGGCAAATTGGTCACTGTGACCACCAGCTCCTCCATTCTCGTCTCCTCAGTACCCCATCTCTACAGACTCGCCAACCTCCCAGTAGTTATTCACGTCTCATTGCAGCCTGCGCATTATCCCGACTACTCTGCGATCACCTCGATTCGCAATTCTGGTTTCACATTCCTCCAATCCGAGTCTTTACAGGAGGCGCAAGATATTGCATTGACGGCTCACGCACTAGCAATCAAGTCTGGAAAGGGTGTTATACATTTTTTCGACGCTGGTTCGGCTGCCCAGGACACACCGATTCCTTTTGAGAACATCGACGGTGTCAAGGCTATTTTGAATATTGATGCTGTCCGAGCATTTCAAAGCACCAAGGTTGGTGGAGCAAGCATATACGCCGACAATGGACGGGTTGCGACCATCACAGAGACTTCAGCCACACCGATTTCCGGTGCTATGGAAGGAGTTGAAGCGACATCTACTCCAGCGATTCAGACACCTGTAGAAGCTGTTTCGAAAGCATCTTCCGTAGGTTCATCAAACGCAGGACGGGAAAGCAGTGTGGATAGCAAGACCAGTGCTTCTTCCGCGACCACTGTTGAATCTGCGACTGCTCGACCGATTTCCTCTGATGACATTTACAATTTTGTGACCGCGATCTGGGCACAGATCAAAGATGGTCTAGGACGCGAATATACCCCCTTTCAGTATTCCGGACCATCAAATGCAGAGACGGCACTTTTTATTTTCGGCTCGGACGTTCGAGTGTTTACTGAAGCTATTCGATCTGCTAAATCAAATGAAGTGTACGCCAAGGCTGGCATAATCACTTCACGGTTATACAGACCTTGGTTGGGGTCCAAGCTTATCGAAACACTTCCAAAGTCAATCAAGAAAATTGCAGTTCTGGAGCAGATCAGAAGAAAGACCACGAAATGGGGCCCACTTTTGTTGGATCTCCTCACAACCCTCAAATCTGGACCAGGTGGCGGCATCGACACCATTGTGGGCCACCAATTAGGTTTCATTGAAGCGAAGACCATTCAACAGGCTCTCCGTGGCGTATTCCAAAATTTGAAGTCCGAGAAGCCAATCCAGAATCTAGAGGTTGGCAATTCAGATGGACCTACAGGGTTGCTGGAGGGATACAAGCTATCTCAGCCAACTGTTGAGTCTGCTTACATAAAGATTTTGGATCAGATCTTTGGGCAAAAGCTATACCTGGCTAATGCTCTTGGTTCCCAAAACGCTGGTGTCTCCACGACTATCGCATCCACTCCCGAGTTTGGATTCGGATCTCTGATTGCCAGGAAGGAGCACCGCCAACGATTTATCAGCGAGATTCAGCAGGCTGCAACTTCGAAGGATTTCATAACCGAGTCTGTGAAGCCTTTCCTATCCAAGTGGGCTTCCTTTGTTAATAACGAGGAAAAGGCAGCCGAGTTGGCAGATGACATTATTTCACGACTCCAAACCGACGGGTCTCCGCTTTCGCAGAGGCTGCTTTCGAACAAGGGTCTGTTCCGAAAAGAGTCGCAGTGGCTCGTTGGATCTGACGCATGGGCTTACGACTTGGGTAATTCTGGCGTTCATCATGTCATCGCTTCTGGCGAAAATGTCAACATGCTCATTATTGACTCTACTCCCTACTCAGAAGGACATGCCAAGGATGCCACTCGTCGAAAGAAGGATATCGGTCTCTACGCGATGAACTATGGCAACGCATATGTCGCTTCCATTGCCGTGTATAGCTCGTACACCCAAGTTCTGCAGGCTATGATTGAAGCTGACCAATATGATGGCCCATCGGTCGTTGTGGCATACCTGCCATACTTTAAGGAGGACGACTCCCCCTTGACGGTTCTTCAGGAGACCAAGAAGGCAGTCGATCTCGGATACTGGCCACTTTATAGATGGAATCCAAAGAACGAAGAGCGAGGAGAGCCAAGTTTCTCATTAGATTCCGAGCGCATCAAGAATGAGCTCAAAGAGTTCTTGGCACGAGACAATCATCTTACGCAGCTGATGAAGGCCAACCCCGAGTTCTCTTCCAGTCTAGCACAGGACTACGGAAGTGAAGTACGGGAGTTGCAGAAGCGTAAGGCTAAGGATGCTTACAACCAGCTTCTTGAAGGTCTTTATGGAGCACCCCTGACCATCCTCTTCGCTTCTGACAATGGAAATGCGGAGAATCTTTCGAAGAGACTCGGAAACAGAGGCAAGGCCCGTGGTCTCAAGACTCTTGTAATGGCCATGGAAGACTACCCCGTTGAAGACTTGTCGAAGGAAGAGAACATTGTCTTCGTTAGTGCCACCGCTGGTCAGGGTGAGTTTCCACAGAACGGCCGGGCTTTCTGGGATGCCATCAAGGACAACACCGAACTCGATCTCGCAACCGTCAACTACTCCGTTTTCGCACTCGGTGACAGCCACTACTGGCCTCGCAAGGAAGACAAGCATTACTACAACAAGCCCGGGAAAGATCTCGACCGGGTCCTCGCCAATTTCGGCGCCAAGCGACTTGCCGAGATTGGGTTGGGTGATGATCAGGACCCTGACGGATTTCAAACTGGATATCAAAATTGGGAGCCACTCATCTGGCAAGCTCTTGGTGTTGACAAAGTTGAAGGTTTGCCCGAAGAACCTCCTCCAATCACGAATGAAGATATCAAGATCGAGTCGAACTTCCTTCGTGGTACTATCGCGGAAGGCCTTCTTGATACGAGCACCGGAGCCATTGCGGCTTCCGACCAGCAACTTACCAAGTTCCACGGCACATACATGCAGGATGATCGCGACCTTCGTGATGAGCGTAAAGCTCAGGGACTTGAGCCGGCTTACTCTTTCATGATCCGATGCAGACTGGATGGTGGAGTGTCAACCCCAAAGCAATGGATACAGATGGACGACATCAGCAATGCCTTTGGAAACGAGACAATGAAGCTGACAACCCGCCAAACCTTCCAATTCCACGGTGTCGTCAAAGGCAAGCTAAAGTCAGCCATGCGAGGTATCAACAAGGCCTTGATGACTACCATTGCTGCCTGTGGTGACGTGAACCGAAACGTCATGTGCAGCAGTTTGCCAACAGCATCGAAATATCACAGCGAGGTTTATGCTTGCGCAGGAAAGATTTCTGATCATCTCCTTCCATCTACCACTGCTTACCACGAGATCTGGCTCAAGGATGACAATGACAAGAAGACGCTGGTCGGCGGTCATGCCGTTCAGGACTTTGAGCCCTTGTATGGACCGACATATCTGCCAAGAAAGTTCAAGATCACCATTGCCATTCCTCCCCACAATGACACAGATGTATACGCCCATGATATCGGTCTAATTGCTTGCAAGGGTAGAGATGGTCATCTTACTGGATTCAACCTTCTTGCCGGCGGTGGAATGGGTGTCACTCATAACAACAAGAAGACATATCCTCGAACGGGTAGCATGCTCGGATTTGTCCCTAAGGATGAAGTCCACATTGCCTGCGAGAAGGTCATGCTTGTTCAGCGCGACCACGGTGACCGAAAGAACCGCAAGCACGCCCGTCTAAAGTACACCATCGATGACATGGGAGTTGATGTCTTCAGAGGCAAGGTCGAGGAGCTATGGGGCAAGACGTTTGACAAGCCAAAGCCGTTCAAATTCCAGAGCAACATCGATACATTTGGCTGGCTCAAGGATGAGACGGGATTGAACCACTTCACATTCTTCATCGAGAACGGACGTATCGAGGACACTGCCGAATTCCCCATGAAGACAGGTCTCCGAGAGATTGCCAAGGTCCACAAGGGCGAGTTCCGTTTGACTGGTAATCAGCACTTGATTCTCAGTAACGTTGCCGATGCAGACGTACCGAAGATGAAGGAATTGATGGCCAAGTACAAGCTTGATAACATTCAGTTCTCTGGTCTTCGTCTGTCATCCTCAGCTTGTGTCGCTTTCCCAACTTGCGGTCTAGCTATGGCCGAGAGCGAGCGATACCTCCCTGTCCTTATCACAAAGCTGGAGGGTGTTCTTGAGGAGAACGGCTTGAAGCAAGACTCGATCGTCATGCGTATGACAGGTTGCCCCAATGGATGTGCTCGTCCCTGGCTGGCGGAGGTTGCGTTCGTTGGCAAAGCATATGGTGCATACAACATGTATCTGGGCGGTGGCTATCACGGTCAACGACTGAACAAGCTGTACAGAAGCAGCATTAAGGAGGATGAGATCTTGGAGATCATGAAGCCGCTCCTGAAGCGGTACTCCTTGGAGCGAAAGAAGGGCGAGCATTTCGGTGATTTCTGCATCAGAATTGGTATGATTAAGGAGACCACGGAAGGAAAGACCTTCCACGACGATGTAAGTTCCAACATTATTCCCGCACATTGAATGCTTTACTAACAGGAAATCAGGTTGCCGAGGAAGAATCCGACGAAGAATAATTGTGACACTGTACCATCCACTGCATCTGCATCATCTGCATGGCGTTCACGGTTTCATTTCTTTCTCGGGTTGCATCTAGCTTTCATGCTATTCCATTTTCTTCCTACTTTGCATTGAACTTGCGATCGGTTGGATGATGATGATAATGGGAAAAGTTGTACATATAAAAAAAGGATGATGATATCTGAATCCCAAAGCTCCATCCCGCTGCCCTATGCCATAATATAGCATTGACACGATCTAATTGCCGCTCCGTTGTGTAGCCCAAACAGCTTCCGCCATATCTGTGTGGCAGCGTTGTCCTCGATGTTGCGCTACCGTATGAAAGCAGTCAGTATCCCTGAGATGGCTGGACGCATATCTCGCACACTCACCACTTACTTCGGGCTGCAGCAGCAGAAGTCCGAGTATCTCAGCTCTTGTCCAACACAACATGGTGACGTCAAAATCGGAAGTAGAGAATCCCTCTTCTCGGCCTAAGGCGTAGGCAAACGCTCGCTAGTAATCCAGGTCCATATGTACTTCCTTCTTCCATTCAGCGACATATCGTACATATCCATGATGAAGCAAACCAGTCGTCCCCCCCAGTGGCTCTCAAAAACTTGCACGGCCCAGGATGGTCTCTCTGGGGATCGTGGACCATACTGCAAAGGCGTTCTTGTGAACAGCATATCCTGCGTGGTAAGGCCTCACAGCTGGACCCGGTAATTGATGTGTTTTTACATTAATAATTATCCGCATTTTTGAGAAGTTACTCCTGGAAAGACCACGCTCATAGTGGATCATGATATGGCTCTGACTGAGATGGGTGGAGGAGGTGTGAGAGAGGAAGTTGGTGCGGTTGTTGATTGTCAGAGGGAGAGGGAGGAAGAGGGGTGTGGTGGTAGGACGAATACCTTTCGGTATGCACTGACCGTCAAGAACAAGCTTGATCTTGTAAACCAGAAAGCTATAAGTGTTTCTGAGGAGAGGCAGCAAAATAATTAATCGGAGTAATATGTAGAAGCTTTAGTGCAAATGAAGGTAGTCTCGGGGAGGTTGTTGATCAGAAGGTGAGAAGTGTAATGAAATCCAAGTGGCTGGCTTCCTAGGATCTTGAGAGGAGTGATCTAGCTGAGATTTGTCACTCGATTCTCATCGAGCATATGTATCCTCGTACAAACAACAAGCTATCCGATCCACCTCCTCATACCACTTACGAGTCCCGAATATGTCAATGTAGCTGCTACCACAGCACCCCAACTGCCGGGATTGTTATTCTGCGTCTGCACCACTACTCCGTTATCCACCAGCACATTCAAGCATCCCCTCGTATTGACGTTCCACCAGAATAATCCCGTGGGTTTGCCAACAATCTCATTGGCATTGTCCTGGCACGTCCCATTCACACCCTTGCAGTCTCCTACATTATTGAAGAAAGTCCAAAACCCTGACCCGTAGATGTACATATTCGAGCCTGACTCAATGCGTTGATACCATGCCATCCGACAATTTGCGTCGTCGGTATTGCAGTGTGAGAAAGCTGGGTCGGAATAGGAAGTAGATGGTGTCCAAGGTTCTGGTGCTTGCGCTGGGCCTCCGATGCCCTGCCAGTAAGGAGTTTCTGACTGCTGCATGCTCACAAACACGTTTTCTGCAGCGACAAAACTGTACTGATAAAGCGTATGGTGCTCGAAAGCCGTTCCAATGAGCCAGGTGCCAAGTTTGGATTCCACCAGGAGTCCTCTTCCAGTGGAAATAAGTTGGTTGAAATTACCATCGAGATCGTGATCAGCTGTCCAGCCCCACATGTCCTCAATATATGCAGAGGAGGTAGCTGTCAGATACAAGAACATGAAAGCGGCCTTGCAAGGAACTCCAGTCTGGCACTTCGTTTGAACTGCAGACCCAGCAGCTCCTCCTACTCGGAAGTGGCTGTTCCAGAACCCTACATCACCTGGAGAAGTGCCTGCCATATTGACCTGGACAAGAATACATCCAGGAAGAACATCGGCGACAGTGAAGAGCATGTCTGAGATTTGTGCCACGCCCGTTTGACCTGGTGAGCCGACCTGGAGCATGACTTGTGGCGAGTCGGCATCTGAGAACTTTGATCCAATAGCACTGATGGCTGAAAGGGCTTCGCCGACGATGCGAGAGCCGGGGGGAACAATAATGGTATCGGAGACGAGGTACGTTCCGGCTGGGAAGAACGTGATTGCATGTCCAGCATTACTTCCAAGAATGGCGTTGATGTTGTGAGTGTCGTCCTAAGCTCAGATTAGTAGGCAGCTCTGACCTGTGGAGGCAGATAACTTACTGTCTGGCCGTCACCATACACGGGAAAGTCCTTGACCGTCTTGATATTTACCACTTGATCGACACCGTACTCCTGGTATGTTGGAGGCGGCATGGTGAAGTATTTTCCAGCAGCAACCAATTCAGAAGATCTGGATGTCTGATATCTAACTCCAGCATTATGCACGCCTGCCACTGATCCACCAGCAAGATAAGCATTACCATAGACCCAGGTCTTAGAAACACTTCCCGTCAGCATCGTCTTGCCACCAGCAACTACCGTACTGCCTACATCTTTGGTTTCGAGGTTATCAATGACAATAGAGTCATCACCAGTCGTTGTGTTCCCTGTGACTTGACTCTTCGTGTCGATAACGATTCGAACAGACTCGGCGACAGAATCGATAAGGGTAACACTTCCAACATTTCCGACACCTCCTGCAGTCGCGTTAATTCCAACTTCGCAGTCCTTAAATTGGAACCCTTGGAATACCATATCGAATCCATGCGTAATCATGACAGCAGTTGAGATTTCTGTGAATGAGCAGTCTTTGATGCTGTATTGCTGATTATTCATGTTGATACCAATTAAGCCTCCAGAGAACTCCAGATCGCCCATGTAAGTACCAGAGCCACCCTCTGGTGTGGCGAGTCCGGTATGTTGAGAAGAGAGGGGCATCCTAAAGGCCACATTCGTGAGCTGTGTAGCTTGAGAAACCGAATAGTCCATGATGGTAAAGGAGGTGTTTGCTGAGAACGCCGTGGAGTCAAGAATCAAGTTCTTCACCCCAATATAGAAATTGATAGTCTCGCCGAATCGTGGATCCTTCATATAAAGAAGCATTGGGTGTGAAAAATTCGCCGATGCCTTCAAAGTCGGACGGTCGATAGGATTCCCAACGAGGAATGTATTCACGTAGGATTGAACACTCGAACTCATAAGATAAGTCCCCTCGGGAAAGTAGATGACAGCAGGTGCTCCTGTCGTGCCGAAACTGCTTCCATCCCTGCCGCCATCGTTGACAGCTGCCTGAATAGCAGCGGCATCATCTGTCACGCCGTCGCCTTTTGCTCCAAAGTCCTTGACATTCCTGAATACTCTCCACTCCGAACCATTTGTAATAAATGGCGAGATACCATTGTGGTTGATTTTCTCATACCAGAATTCCGAGGGTCGGGAAAAAGACTTGGTAAGGAGATGTATAGGCGATGCTGCAAGATTCTGGGCAAAACCTCCTAAGAAAAAATCTGTAAAAATGAGTGTGACGAAGAAAAAAGTTGCGAACATCATGAAATGAGTGACTGTGGTTCGACGAAGAAGGGACAAATTTTGGGAGTCAAGGCTAAAGGGGTAATATAAACGAAAATAAACTTTGAGCCGGGTGTATCGGTAATTGAGCGATGGTCCCCTTCATGCTGTGGAATGAAGGTTGGCGAATTTCTCAAGACGAACAAAATCACGAAAAGGGGTTCTCGGACTTATTTAACTGCCCAATAAGATTGGTTAGAATCCCATTTTTCCCTTTTGAGGAAGGTGCTTACGGTACGGAATGGGGGCGGCAGCGGTTCGTCTTGAGGATTAAGGTTCAGATAGGGGATGAAGAACATGGCAACAAATTACTTGCAAATTGACACAAATGATTCTTGGCGTCTCGGGGCTCAATGAGATACACATTAGAAGACCTTTGAAAAATTGCGACAAGAGAAAACATAGGAGAAAGTTAACACTTCTCAGTGTATATTTTGAGTGCTTCATAGTCTCGGAATTTCCCCTGCCCTTAGCCTTTAGTTTGTCAGTGAGCATTTGACAAAACTTATCGTCGAAATCTAGGAAATAAGAGCACACGAAGCTCGTCATAAAGTACTGTGACGAAGTAAAAAATATATAGGCTTACTATAAACCCAACATCACGCCAAGTTACCCCTAATATGTCACTCGAAAAAGTCAAAATATAACTTCTGCTTGAACCCGAATGTCTTGAAGAAGAAATTCCAAGACAGCCCTCCCTGCCAGTATAGATCAGGACAGCCATAGGTATGCATCTAGCGCAATGCCAAGAGTTATCCGAGAGGCTACCTCAAGAATAGAAATCGCTGCCTCGATAGACTTGAAAGTCCAACAGTCTGACGGAACCCGTTGTCTAATTCGTTGAATTCGTGGACTCTGCATACTTACCGTCTACAATCAGATATGCCAATTTGACGGTAGGTCGCTTCCTTTCCAATATCTCATCAATCTCTCTTGTTTCCAACTCGGGTGGTACCTCTTCTCCTCTTTTCTTCAGGTCATCTCGAGCCTTTCTTTGCTGTATGAGGACATCGTAATCCTTGTAGACTGTCTTTCTCGCAGCAAGCAGGTACGACATAGCCGGGCGCTCAGATAACGGCATCATACAGAGATCTTTCACAATGAAGTTCTCATTTAGAAACTCGAACTCCATGCAGGAACCGCGAGTGCCGTCAACAGCGTTGTTTGGCCGCAGTGGTGGATCTGAGTAAAATAAAATGATGTCCTCGAGATTAGGTAGCTCAAGTAAGGACTGTATGTTCAGACATCCATCTGAACGTAGTTCTTTGACGGGATTGAGCAATTCGCGAACATTCAACGCGATGTTATGAATGCTCTCGCGCTCGAATAGGCCCGAGATCGGGCTTATTGGGTGACTGTTGCGAGCTATGCGACCCATCGGACAGATGATGTCACGTTCCCAGTTGACATAGATTTTGCTTAAGGATGACTTCTCTTCATGTTCTGTGTTCCTGTTGAATGCAAGGGTGTAGCTTTCGAGTGTGAGATGGCGAGATTCCCGGTTGACGTGGAGGATCTCGGGGGCTCGTCTCGTTGCAGTGTGCCATGATGTAGAAACGTACATGCGAGATCGGTCGTCCACTGGATTTGGGTCGATAATTTCTCGAGTCTCATATACGACCCCGACGTCAATGGTCCGTGGCTCAGGTGCAGCAAATCTAAATATCTTCAGCCTGATCTCTGGAGGCAGCTTCGCGAAGCATGTGAATGTTCGTAGATCAACTGTTGTAGGTGGAGTGGCCGTGCTCTGGGGCCGACTTATTTGGCTGAGGTTTTTCAAGCTGGACCTTGCGAGAGCCGACATTGCCCTTTGTTTCGAGACTCATTCGTTGATATGACTAGGGATGATGTCTTGGATATATCTCTGACGGGATAAGAGTGGGTAGTCGTTGATTTAGATGCGGCAAGTGGCGTGACCCGTCATTGCGTCAGCCACAGGGCAGGATCTGAAACCTCACAGAGTCGGCGCCTCGCTAAGCACACTGGCTGGCTGCTGGCAGAGTAACAACGAGTGAATTGCAGGGAGATGACGATTTGCGGAAGCCTCAATGTTCATGCTGTGCCTCTATTCCGGAAGACGTCTCGAGACAAATCCAAACTTGTATTGTTGTAGTACATGCGATTAGATTAACTTGAGGCCTAAGCCAGGAATTTTCTTCAGATTGAGCAACGATATTGCTGGTTACATAAATGGAAAGAGAGGTAATGAAGAAAACGAGGTTGCCTCATAGTCATTGTCATAGTCAAAGACGCTTGAAACGTAAGTACAGAAACGTAAATACAGAGAACTCGTGTTGATTTCCAAGCCATTGTTTACCCAACCATGACAAACTTCTTTCGAAGCGAGACAGAAAAAGGGGAGACCGCCAAGTGGAATCCGGATTCCTCGTTTGTCATCCCTGCCATCGGCTGCGGGGTCGGCATGAGCAATTGGGGGGTCCAAAATATGACCGAGAGCGCATCAGGTCAAGTCAAAAGCAACTGTAACGCGACAGTAAGGCGAATACATCGAATCTACACCATCTCCGAAGCTTGCTAAGCAATCGATTCAGCTTCTCCGATAACGCCTTTCATACGACAGATTGCGTTGCTGACTGACATCCATAAAGCTTCCATTGACCCCACCAACTGCCAGCATTGAGCGCATGTCTGCAAGGTACACTACCCGACTGTTCTCGTCTCGATTTCAACCGACAACTCGATTTGCACAATTGAACGACCAGTTCACACGCACGATGGCAACTTCAATCCCTAAGACTATGAAGGGTGTTTTGATTGAGGAGACAGGAGGGGTAGAGGTTTTGCAGTACAAGACTGATCTACCAGTCCCGAGCCCAAAGGCAGGAGAAGTGCTGGTGAAGAATGATTTTATTGGTGTCAATTACATCGATACGTACGTCTCTCCCTTTTCACTTCATCTCCTCTTTTTCACATCAACCAAATGAAGCGGATTCGCGACATGCCCGACAGATACTGACGCTTTCGTAGCTACTTTCGCACCGGTCTCTACCCAGCCCCCAAACCCGAAATCCTCGGCCGCGAAGCAGAAGGCACCATCGTCGCAGTCGGCGACGGCGACATTCTCAACCTCAAAGTAGGCGACCGGGTAGTCTGGCTAGGAACATCCGCATATGCCGAGTACAGCGCCGCACCAGCAGCCAAAACCCACATCCTGCCCTCAGAACTCTCTCCAGGCATAGCAGCCGCGTCGATTTTACAAGGTCTCACAGCTTTAACGCTCATCCGCGAAGCATACCATGTTCAGAAAGACGACTGGGTGCTGGTTCATGCTGCGGCTGGTGGTGTAGGACTCTGGCTGTGTCAGTTATTGAAGGCTGTTGGAGCGAGGACGATTGGAACGGCTAGTACGAGTGAGAAGATTGAGTTGGCGAAGAAAAATGGGGCGGAGTTTATGATCAATTATAAGGAGGAGAAGGATTTGGTGGGCAAGGTGAAGGACCTTACGGGTGGTGCTGGTGTGCATGCTGTTTTTGATAGTACCGGTAAGGATCAGTTTGAGAATGACTTGGAGGTTGTGGCTAGGAAGGGGACTGTTGTGTCGTATGGAAATTCTGTAAGTTGATCAATGTTTCCCGTATTATTCTGTTTTGGAAGACGGCTAATGAAAGCAAAGTCCGGCGCTGTTCCGCCATTTACAATCTCCAAGCTATCAGGAAAGAACATCAAAGTCCTACGGCCAACGCTCTTCAATTACATTTACACAAGGGAGGAATATGAGAGGTACACAGCCGAACTATTCGACTTCATCATCAAGGATAAGTTGAATGTGCGGGTGCATGAGACATATCCTCTAGCAGATATTGCTAGAGCGCATACGGATTTGGAGGGGAGAAAGACTACAGGCAAGCTGATACTCAAGCCCTAGAAGCACCAAGTAGAGGAACAATAGCTTGAATGAATAGTAACAGTTTCTGGTCTTGCTCAATGAGATGAGATGTAAGCTTCCAATCTGGTCTATTTTTGAGTCTAAATGCTTTATGATAATGCTATAACATCAAATATATGACAGTCAACTACTTCTTGATAGCAGCAAGCAGCGCCTCCGGAGGATCCTGTCGATATCCCTTAGGATTATTGCTAACCCACCTCCACAGATCCTCACAAGCATCCTCAAGCGTAAGCTCTGTTTTCCATGCCAACTCTTTGTTCGCACGTCCAGGGTTAGCAGTCAGATCCAACACATCGCCTGCTCTTCGCTCTACCACATCGTATTTCAATGGGTGGCCGACGACTTTCTGGAAAGCGTTGATCATCTCGAAAACGGTGCAGCCACGACCTGAGCCTAGATTCCAGGCTCGAACACCGGGATTGGCTTCGCGGAGGTGGTTGAGGGCTGCAAGATGGCCCTTTGCGAGGTCAACAACGTGAATGTAGTCGCGGATTGCGGTGCCGTCTCTTGACGGGTAATCTGTATATCCTTAGTACTGTGCTGTCTTTCCTGTAGGGTTATGAATTTGCATACCATTTCCAAACACCATCAACTTCTCTCTTTGTCCAGTAGCGACTTGGCCCAGCAATGGCAGGAGGTTGAATGGAACTCCCTGAGGATCCTCACCCATAATCCCACTTGGGTGCGATCCACAAGGGTTAAAGTATCTCAGTAGAGCACCGTTCCACTTCTCCACCGACTTTCCTTCCTTCTTTGCCTTGGTTCGCTGGGAGTTGATATGGTCTGTGATAATATCTTCAATCATGCTCTTTGTTCTTCCATATGGGTTTGTGGGCCCAATTGGGCAGTGTTCGGGGATGGGGATCATGTTCGGTACTTGAGTCGCATTGTCACCGTAGACGGTGGCAGACGAGGAGAAGACGATATTGGGTACATCGTGCTTGATCATGCATCTGAGGAGGGCGATTGTTCCGCCAACATTTACGCGATAGTATTCGACTGGGATTTCGGAGGATTCACCAACAGCCTGGAGCGATCAGTTTGCGCCTGCGCCAATGTAGGGGGAAGCTTGGAGGGTACCTTGAGAGCAGCGAAGTGGATTACACTGTCGATGTTTGGGTGTGCGGCAAAGACCTTGTCGAGACCTTCCTCGTCGGTGACATCCACTTGGTAAAAGTCTGGTCGCTTTCCGCAGAGGAGTTCGATGCGATCGAGGGAGACTCTGGAGGAGTTGTAGAGGCTATCGACAATTACGACTTTGTAGCCATGTTCGAGGAGCGCGAGAGTAGTGAAAGACCCGATATAGCCGGTACCTCTATGGATTTGAATGTCAGCATATGCATGCAAGAGAGCAACATCTGAGGGGAGATGTCCTTTGATGGCGGGGTAGTCGAGTCCACCTGGAATATTCTTCTTGCATGGGAATACCACTATGCAAAGAACGCAAAGAAGGAAAGTTGAAGTCTTACCCAGTAATCAGAACAGTTCCCACAGTCATTGTGTGTATGTTTGCAGTGGGATTGGATTGGGTTGTGAAGAAAACGAGTTGAAAGCCGCTGATGGTTGAGGCGGCGGGGTATCAAGACACCTTTATTTAAGTGGGCGCGCGGGAACAATTTTAAAAGATACGATCGATGCACCGGACGCCCTTCAAGGATTCCAGCGTCTCCTGTCAAAAGATGGGACCAGTAACAGCCCACCTGGCTGCAGGTCCAAAGCCGCCCCAACATCTGATCCAAGCGGCTTTGAGATCCTGACCCTGACCCTGAGCTGTGGTGGCATCAGGCGGGAGCGTCACTATCTGGCGGAAAAGCGGAATTGAAAAGCACTGGAGGAATGAATCACTGTGCCGAGATGGTACAACATGAACATGAAGCCTGCAGGACAGGATGTTGAGAAGCTACATCGAAATTGCCATGCGAGACGGTCTTCTGCATCGCAAAGCCAAAGCCAAAGCCAAAGCCAAAGCCGAAACAATAGTATCCGAATATTCATCAACTTCGCGAAATAGAACTGCCCAAGTGTTCTTCAACTTCCACATCCACTCACCGCCTCAACTCAACTCAACTCAACTCAACTCAACTCAACTCAACTCAACTCAACTCAACTCAACTCAACTCAACTCAACTCAACTCAACTCAACTCAACTCAACTCAACTCAACTCAACTCAACTCAACT
>JAFJYH010000222.1:0-78706 GCA_017365405.1 Cadophora malorum | reverse complement strand
CCTGTATTTTTTTTCCTTTTGGGATTTATTTTGGACTGGCTGGAATCATAGGCATGAGGTTATGGTATGAGGTTTAACAGAATGTTTGGGAGGTGGATTTGTTTGCATTTAGATGGCATTTATTTTGGTTTATATCTTGTGTTAAGGGCATGGAGTGGACTATGCTTATAATGAGGCAAATGTTTACGAATATAGATAATTAGATAGATATGAATATAATGCAGTATCGGACTTGATCGTTCACTATTCCATCTGGGGACTTGAACCCGGCGCCGTCAAAAGGCCTTTTTACAATACCTTGACAGCCTTGAGACACCAAATTTGCTACTGAAGAACGTGAATGTCTTGATGTCTTTGTTCTGTCTGGAATGTGAATTGTTGTCTCGGAGCTGTGGAGTCTGGCTATGGTTCCTCGGCAGTCTGGAGTGTGGATTCTCCAAACAGGGGTCAACCCAAGCGAGACGCGCATCAACAAAAGTGCCAAAGTGACAGGGGGTATGACTGAGTCCAACCCCTTTTGATCTAGCGTTGTCAGCATGTTGCATAACCACCAAAAGCTGATGACCACGGACAGATACCTTCTTAATTCCGCTTGACTACCAACAGTAAAAGAAACCTTCCAAAAATATAGAAGTCAGCACGTTGCATTCTCTTCGCGATATACCCACTACTTGAGCATACCAGTTCCATCAAGGTCCTGAAATCCAAGAGACAACGATGCTCTCTGGCCCCTTACCCGAGGCGCCAAACCCCGGCTGGAGGGTAGAAGATCCAGTTGCGGAGCATCAACGCATGAGACCCATACCCCGGAAAATAGAGCTGCAATATATGACCCAAAGATCAGAAATCAAAGACCAAGAAGAAGACTGGACTGGCAAAACCAGTACAGCTCTCAGGCGAAAACTGCAAAATCGCTTAAACCAGCGGGCCTCGCGTAGGTTCTTCTCCGTCACTACCTACTTCCCTCCACTCCAATCTACCTGTATGTATACCCTACTAATACAGCAAAGGGAAACGCCGAAAACAACTCGCCACCCAAACCCCCCAAGTCTTCATCCAAGACACCTCATGTCCACAAAAGCAACAAGATGTAGTCCTCCCCATCAACCCCACGGCCTACATAACCTCCATATCCACACGCCCCAACCGCACCTCCACCTCCACCTCCAATTCCATCCACCCACCCCCCTGCATCTACACCACCACCCGCCTCATTCTCTCTAGCCCCCCCTCCTTCACCACCTTCCTCCTCACCCCCCTGCCCGTAGACCAAAAGCTGCTCACCCTCCTCCACTTCAACCTCGTGCGTGGGCTCCTCCAAAACGTGCACATCCTCGGTCTCGACCCGGATCTCATGGAAGATGACATCCCGTCTCCGTTCCAGGGTCCGCAGGATATTTTGGAGGGCCTGATGGCGAGATTGCCCGAGGCGTTGAAACCGACCAAGTTGCAGCTCGAGGTCCCGCATCATCCTGAGGTCGATGGCTTTCCGTATAGGGAGTTGAGGGATAATTTCATTAGGGCGGGGGAGAGCTTTGATACGGAGGAATTTTGTATGGATATTTTGTATGGGGTGGAGGCTAGTGAGGAGGATGTTGGAGATGGTGGAGAGCAAGGGCGAGGGCGAGGGGGAGGGCAAGGGCAAGGGCAGTGTGAGGGGATGAGTAAGGTGGCGGGGATTTCAAATGGGAGGACGGGGCTGATTGTTTGGAGTGATCCGTGGTTGACGGGGAGTTGGGAGGTTGAGGAGGGCTTTGCGAGGAAGTATAGTTGGTTGCTTAGGGGTTGTAGGGATATTTGTGAGAGTACGAATTTTTGGAGGAGGAGTAGAGGGGAGCCGCCGTTGAGGTTTGAGGAGGTAAACGATTAGCCAAATTAGACATAGAAACGTGCGATGTTGGTAATGAGTGTTCTAGCCTGCTAGATTGTTTTGAATGATATTCTCGCTTGTTAGAACGATACTCTTCTCTGGCCTCCTATCTAGAGCTTGCCCATGGCGCTTCTCTTCGACTAGCACCTGTGCGCTTCGCTGCTAGTTTCACATCTTCTCTTACATCTTCTTTAAAACGGAGATTGTTTGCTAAGATAAGTCTGCAACTCACGACTCCCCAGAGAACGTAGTAGGTTTCGAGGAGGGGGTTATAAAGAGTTGATTTCTAAGTTCTAAGTTCGAGACAAGGTTTATAACGTATTAAAAGCCTCTATTTGTGACTCAGACCGGCTCTAGCGCCCCTTGGCGACTATATCTCCTTTTCGAAGCCTATAACCGAACACACACGGCACAATGTTACAACCAATACACAACCCGCGATGGGTAAGATCACGTCTTGTTTCCAACTCCCTTCATTTACTTAACGAACTGGCCTGCCCATGAGTCGACTAATGGAAATGCCTCTTGCTGCCAGTCCCACGTCAAGACGCGGCAAAGTGAAATGTAGCTCCAAGGGGTCATCCGTTGGGTTTCTTCAAGCTCACTGTCGTCAAAGATCATTTGCAATAGAAACTGTCATCAAGTAGTCCTGTGACCTCTTATGTGTAGAAGTATATACCAAATTAACTCTGGATGTAAGTGAAATTAGTAACGCTTGGTATTTATCTTATCATATTTTAGTAGCAGAGCTATTCAGACGTATAGAGCTAAACAAACTTTCCACGAATGGCTTCTGTTCGTCTGTAAAAAATATACTGGCGAGCAAGAGTTAGCGGCACTGTATTTACCGCCTGTGTTTGACTACCCTGTGCTGACATACCTGTTGAGCGACTCTTTGTTTTTGGACTCCTACACTTTAGCCAATAAGGATCAATGAAATGTCTGAAAGTCTCACATGGAGCAGGCACTCAGTGTGAGGTTTTATTATGGTTTTATTGTAGTTGCTGTGCGTAGAGATTTGGGCGAAGTGTTGACAGGCAAACAAAGCAAACGTCAAGTCTGTGTTGCGAATAACGTGCTTCCTTGTAAGTTGTGAGCGAAGGACTTCTATATAAGGCGAGAGTATAAGACTAGCAGCAGCATTGATGGTAATAAGAAACTTATTCTGTCTGCCATACAATATATCTAATACATCTATCAAAGCATGCGACAAGAACCAAACAGTTGTCCAGCTGTGGCTGGATGGCTTCATGAAGCGAAGTTTACCATGTGTGCCAGAATCACCTCGAGTTCACCTTACAAGCGACCTACTGGCAGCAAGTCTGAAGCGAAAATGCGTCCTGATATTCACTCGAGCAGAGAATTTATCACCTCGCTCGCGCTTAGCTGCACCTCAACCTGCACCTTGAAATAACACAAGCCTTGTTCTCCCGTTCTGACTATACTCTTCACTCTCCTTACTTCCCATACACTCGTCTTCGATCTCAATCTCGACTCGACCGAGAAAATCTTGTACAATCCAACAACAGCGGAGAAAACCTTGTCCTTTCCTGTATCGCACCCCATACCAATTGACCTGAACCCTTCAACGATACCACAATGGCGACCACAAACCGCACCGTCATCGACCCTGCCGAAGACCCCCGCCTCCCCCCCAACGACATACCCGAATACCTCTTCACAGTCGCGCAACGCTGGTCCGACAAATCACCCACCTCGCCCTCCCTCAAAGGCTTCGAAGCCTGCAGCAGCGGCCTCGTACCAAGCAAAGAGAACCCCGACGCCTTCCCAGCATCTTTGCTCCACCTGGAGGTCTTCTACGATAACTACTGCGGCATCATGAACTTTCCATTGACGTTCAAGACGAATACACATGCCCACTTTGTTGGTCTGTTTTCTACCCGAAAGCTGGCCGAGAGAGAGGCGGAGCTGCTCAGGGTGGGAACCGATACCGAGTATAGGGTCTACTGTGTTCGTGGCGCTGAGTTAAGGGAGATGGGTGTCTCGGTTATCAGAGGACGAGCCATCGTCACCATTGGCCGTCCGAATGATAGACGAGTAGTCCACACGGATCCTGTCATTGGCGAGGAGTTCCTCGTATGGGGACGAGTTCCGGTTGAAGCAGTTCTGGGAAGTTGGGGAGCAGATGGTGTGATGCAATATGCAAGAAGTAAGTTGATTCTCGTACTCCATATTCATATGCATGTCGATCTGACGTGTGAAATAGTTCGCCAAGAAGCAGCACGCCTGCGTGGACCGTCGAAGAGATTTGATTACATCCACAACTACCTGCCAGGACCGGAGGCTACTGCTAAGGAAGCTTTCGCTTGGCCAAATTCGTTGCCAAGCCGAAGCCAGGATCGTGGTTCCGCTTCTACTTGTTTACAACCATCGAACAATGTCCATCCTCGACTACTAGGTCTCCCACCTCCTCCTCCGCTGCAGGCTACGCCAGCTCCTGATACTACGATGGTACGGCGTTTACCTGGCTTGTTGGCAACCGCTCCGTCTTTGATGCAGCAGCAACGACTATATCAATCACCATATGGCGGATCCACCATGAACCCCAGCTTCAATGCACAGGCAGTGAAGAATTTGGTGTCCGCAGAGCATCCAGCTGTTACGAAACTTGACTAAAGATGGGCCTCTAATTGATGGATGGGAAAGCGAGAAGAACGATATGTCGTCAAATGCTTCGAGTACATATGGCCAGATGATGTAGGAACGCACAGCGCAGGTAGTGGATAAGAGGGCAGAGGTCTTCGAAGTTGTATGAAGTCGTCCTGGTCGTTTTTAATTCACCGTCCTTTTTTCCAAATCAGGTCCAACCTTTCTTCAGCTATTCTCACCAGCCGGCCGAGCCCCGGTCAAGTTGACCACTCCTCCCATTCCAAGATTCTTTTCTCTCTGTACCCAACCAGGGCATTCAGCGACTCTGTTTTGAGATACAGCTCTATCATGCAGAACCTCCCACACAGGTGGAAATCCAGCTTGCAGTGGCCCACCTTTCTGCTTCGCTCCGATGATGGCAAACTTCCCCTGAGTATGGCTAATAAACCCATGCAGCAAACCTTGCTGGATAAGACTTGCAATGATCGGCTCAACATCGTTCAATTCTGGCATCTTATTTCCAAAGATCGTGCCCCTGCCAATACGAAGAGATTGGGGTCTATTCTGAGGAGGCACCAGGTCTGGAGTCTTCATGAACATAGCGTTGGCGTGAGTGCGTCCCGATTGCATGAACGCGTGTGGATCAACTGGTTTCTGCCAGCCTTCCAGAAGTTTCTGGCAAAGCTGAAAAGCGACTACAACATCCTCAAGACTCAGTGTAGGGGCTTTCTTGGATTCTGGGTCCCAGGGGAAGTTGTACGTCAGGAGGAAGACTCGACGAGCCAGCGAGCGCCACACCAGAACTTCGCATCTCGATTGCAGCTGCAAAAGAATCCCGTGTTCGAAGAACCACCTTTCGTTTCCAGATTCTGGCCCTAAAGCTCTCTTGAATGCTGGCATGTCTCCTTTTCGAATGGCGTTGGCGATCGGTATAAACTTCTGGAGCACATCCGACTCCGGGCGACCAGCAAATGCTTGGGATGGGAGACGACCTAGTATAAGATTTGCTGAAACGAGGTATATGAGAACTGCTCGTCGCTGCTTGATGCAACGATTATGACACTGATCATAGGCTGACTGGAGGCATTGCTGCGCATAATAGAAGTGACCAGTCGCAAAATGATATCGGCCGAGGTAGTAAAGGTATGTTACGCGTTGCGCTGCGGGGTAGAGACCTAAAGGGGGCGAAGCAGCCACAATATTTGTGAAGAGCTGTTTGGCCAATGAAGTTTTCCGACTCTGCGTAGTACGTTAGACATAGGAATATCGAATCGAATGCGTGCTGCGTACTTTGAAGAGCAGTTTGAGAACCATATTCGCAAACGAGTATATTCCAATCTTCTTTCCTTCTGGCTTCCCATCTCGTCCTATTCCATTTCTGCTAGCCGTCCTTTCGTTAAGGCACAGTGTAAATGCCCGTTGTATAGTTTCCGCAGTGGCCTCGACCAATGTCTTCTTCTCTCCTTGATCAACATCCTTCACTTCCACCATTCTCCGCGTCAAGTCTGGGCGCTTGTCGAGCATAATAGCGAGTCTCGCGAGACTTGAACACAGGCGTATGGAAGTGGGAAGCATCACTATGCCATACGTTGCGTTCGACATTGCGGTATTGCAGGAACTGTCGCATCACACTTTCAGTATACAGGACAGCGTGGCGGGGGCCAGAACATCTTACACTATTAGCGAAGATAGCTTCACATGTGTTGAGACCAAATCATCGAAGTCCGCATCCTTCCAAAACTCCAGGTATTCTTGTATGAATACAAGGAAGCCAGGCCATGATCCTCCTTCGTCAACCCTGTCATCGTCGTTGAACGGCAGGAGCTTCTCAATGTGTTGCTCAAGCCTCTTGCTATCGCTCCATGAGGACCTTAGCTCTTGGCTTAATTGTAGATATTCAGCAGGCAGTGGAGGCTCGACTTGAAGGAAGCTCTGCAGCTGAACGGCATCCTTTGCTTTGAGGAATTTGAGGATGGAGGAGAGGAATTCGTCAAGGACGGCCATTGCGGATGTCGCAGACAATTAAATTGGAAGCGATAGTGCAGCAGAGCTTATAGCATTGGATGAGAGTCGCTGGACATGGTTTGGAATTTCAATTGTTTGTCGAGGTATGGCCTGGGACATGAAGTCCGGTGCTGTGCATTCAACAAACAAGGCGCGCAAGGCTGAAAGAACAAGAACCCCAGGCACTATTCCCAATCGGACTAGCTTGCTTTTACCCCTGAACAAATTCCTCTCGTTTGTTTACTTCTCTTTTATCTTCACTTAAACGAACATTGCCTGGCGATAGATTTCCCGATAGGCTCCATCTTCCTAAGGAGAGGACCTTGCATCAGACACACTACAGATTGTCAGGCCAAACATTTCGCGAGACTAGCCTTGAAATGGCAGCCTTTTCATCCTTGCGAATCACAGACTTGGCTGGGTACGATTTCAAGAGCTGAGATGCTGCTACTATTGGCAAAGAAAGATATGTCCTCTTAAAGGATTTCAATTAACTTCTTTCATCTTACCAGATCTTGGAGCATATACATTAACTACACAGAACCATCCTCCACTTTATGCTTGACATTCCCGACCTGATGTTCCTTCCCACTACTTGACCTCCTTGGAGTCCTTCGTCTTACCTTGGACATTTGGCTGCTCCTCAGCGGTAGTCGTCCGGTGCATGAGATCGATCTTCCCGCCTAGAAGACCATTCTCTTCAACCAAGTTCTGGCTGTCACTATGGAATTGTCAGCATCTTCCACCCATATAGCGAAGGGATACATACTTCAAAGTCTGGTTCGGTAAATACCAAATGATCGGGAAGCAAGGTACAATGATCGCCATCGCCGCGATGAAGAAGTAAGAGGTGACCTTGTCGAAAGCAGTATTGATAGCAGTCCTCTCGACTGTTCCCCATGCTGGGATCAAGGTAGATGTGATGGAGTTGAAGAGCGCATCGATGAGCTCTGGAGTGGAGTTATCTCCGAGAGCCTTGGCGAGTTCCTCTCTGAAGGTGTTGGTGTAGATTGCTCCTGAGATGGCGGTTCCGATAGCGCCGCCGAGTGTACCGATCATTACAACGAGAGATGCCATCTGTGCGGTTTTGGAATGGGGCACGTTGACGACGGCTGCAACGTATCCACCAGTTTGAACGATACCATTACCGAGACCCCTGGCGACTTGTTAGTATTATGTATTCCGCAACGTGATAGCATGGACCGAAACGAAGACTTACTGAATGAGCTGCACAATGAATAACTCAGCCTTGCTCGGGTTGGCAGTTCGCACGCGGAACATGACACCATATCCGATAATCCTGATAACAGCACCACCCATAATCCACCATTTGTACTGCTTCGTCTTCCACATCACCAATCCAAACAGCATTCCCGTGCAGAACACCATAACACTGCTGATGTAAGACAAGTTGACAGCCTGAACAATGGTGAAATTGTGTGCAATCAACGCCCAGTTGTAGATGAAGTTGTGTGACGCCGCTGCAGCCATGTAGTCAGAGAAGTAAAGAAGGAACGCAAGTCCAATGCTTCTGTGCGTCAACCAACTCCAAGGAACGAAAGGTTGTGCTGGGATGAACTTCTCGTACGCGGGAAGTGCAAGGAGCATCACACCGCCGAGAACGATGAGGGCGATGACCCAAGGTGTCTTGAAGCCTTGTGGCTGGAGTGCAGCAAGTGACAGTGGGATCAGGATGAACGCGAAGGCGAGGATGATGATCATCAAACCACCAAGATCGATCGCAGATGCGGCTTCCGAGATTGTCATGCGTGGTCTTTGGAAAAGTGCGGATTCGAGTTTCTTGGCTCGGCGCTGATACTTGAATAGCAGGAATGTGATGGCGCAGATGCCAAATGGGAAGATGATGGCGATGATTCCGATACCCCAGGCCCATCCGATACCACCTGGACTTACGATATCTGAGACGATGAAGGCAGACACCCACTATTTCTTGGTGAGCAACGGAACTTATAGCATCGAATTAGAACCAAAGAAACAAAAACTTACTGGCAGAACCAGATATGGAAAGAACTGGAAGTTAACTCCGAAACCTCTCTGTCTAGTCGTGGTAATGTCTGCAATGACAGTGGTGTTCAGAGTATTCAAAGCAGTGATGCCCCAAACTCTCAATACTGTTCCCAGAGAGAACTGTCCAAATCCTTTCGCGCTCGCCGCGAGGACAAGTCCAAGGGTAACGAATCCAAGTGCAACTGGGTAGATGGCAGCTCGACCGTACAAATCAGAAGACTTGGCCCAGATGGGCTTCAACAGGGAGAAACTCAGATTGCAAGCAACTGCGAGGGCAGGAGACGAAGCGATTCTACTGAAGTCCGAGATGGCGTAGTTGTAGTACGTTGAGAATGTGGTTTCATCGAACTCGCTAAGGAGGGTCAGAATGTTGATTCATTTTCGCGGGCCGGTTCACTCACTAGGCGATCATACATAGACCCAACCTATAACCATGTTAGTGCAGTTCCCTAACGAAGATGTGATATCGGTGAAACATACGCCGTGAAGATATATTTCTTGCCATGCTTGCCCCAAACCTGCTGCATCAACTCGATACGTTGAGCTCCCTGTTCACCGAGCTTGATGTCCACCATGACAGGCTTCTGTACCTCGAGATCGACATCCATGGGTGAACTGTCGATGCCGTAGCTAGTCTTCTCAGACTTTTCTCCTTTTTCTCCACTGCTCGCAGGGTTGGCGTCGCCACCAGAAGTAGTGGAGGCGGGTTGGACCCCATCCGTGACTACGGCGGGGGAATGCTTTAGGCGATCGAGGACGGACATGGTGATGATGTCGAGTATAGTAGGCTTGCTGAACTTCGGCTCCCTGAAGGGCAAGATGAGGATAGTTATAGAAATGACAAGGAGATAAGGTGGTATGTATATCTTATCTGGACGATGCAGAGTGGAATATAGATAACATCTCAATGCTCAAAATACCAAGTGGAAGACGTGCAAGGGAACAGCTGCGCAGTGCATAATCAATACCGTTCGTTGTTTGCAGGCCTGGCACGTTCGTCTTGTCGCCTTTCTGCCAGTAGAAATTGTTGTATTGAAAAGACGTCTGAGTGGAAAGCTATCAGACCCGAGAGATAGGTAGGCATGATCCCTGAATGCATCAGTGGGACTGAAGAGATAACCCCCAATTGAGCTGCACCGCGAGAGCGTTCTACTCAGAACATTGATAATCTGGGAATATCTGGGGAAGCAGGTGTCAGAAGTAGGGAAGCATGAAGCTATCACACGAACTGGTGATATCCCATTCTTGATGGAGGAAGACGGGTCTGACTTTGGAACCTAGCCAGTAGGAAATAACTTGAACCCCTGCCATGCAAAAGGAGAACCAGGTGCCGTTGCCAAGCATTCGATAAGAGGGAGATCCCCGAGATAGCATGCATCCATGCATGAGCGGAGAAGATAGCATCCACATCTCACCCCTCGAAATAGTCGACAAAAAGCATCAGCGCGTTGCCCTTGAACCCAAAGCTATGGAAACATCAACAGTCCGGTAATACAGTCTTGTATGTGTGAGATCGGCCCAGAGTCACATGAGAGAAATAGGGCTCGTCCAAAACAGCAGGGAATGCTTGACAGATTCAAGCGGGCGGCGCGCGAGAACTTCAAGAGGCCATTTCTTGGAGATGTCTTGCAACCTTTTCTTTGGCAACAATACAGACGGACGTAGTGTAGAAAGCCCACCATATAATGAGTTCTAGATGTTCGTGAAGTCTGACAACTTGAGGATAGAGCCGCCAAGAATCACTAACCAGCCTTCAAAAGTGGGGGAGACATCTCGATTCTCTTGGGAATGGACGGTTATGTTTCTGCTTCGCAGCGAATGCTTTATAGATTTGTGATCTTTGTACAAAATAGGAATCTCGATATATCGACTTGAAGTCGGTTTACTGACGGTGTTCTTTGGCCTCTTCGAGTAATAGAACACCAAAACGTGACAACACACCTTCTAAAACCACACGATAGCCTGTGTCTTGTAGTGATAGCAAAATCCGGACCATCCAAATCTTGGACTTTCTCGTCAGTTGACCTGATATTGTTCCGCCACTTATCGATATATATCACTGACAGACTTTAGATACGAGTTCGGTTTACCAGAATCACAAAATATCGTCCCTGGTTGATATCAAGATGGCTACCATCGCGTCCACCATGTCTCAGGAACCATCGGAGAAGCTTCCGGTCGACACGTCTCTCAATGTTCTTGAAATGCCTCCATTCGACCCAGCTATACATTTGGCCTTCCAAGAGCCGAGCGCCCGCCACTCCTTCACAGAGCTGGGCCTGCCCAAGCCGAAGACTGCTCCTGATATGTGCTTCACCGAACCCTTCCAGCTATTCTCCGAAGAAGGCGTGCGCATGCTTCGGCGCGACCTTTTGAGAAAAGAGGTCCTTGATAAGCACATGCAAGCATGGGTCAGAGCGCCTTGCTCAATCAGCCAGCATGAGGAGGTACGTTAATTGATAGCTAAACAGAAGCTCGCTAATCAACGCAGATTGCAACTTGGATCAACAAAGCATGGAACCACCCTGCCACAGTCGAAGCTTTGAGCAAGGCGTTCGGTCTTCCATTGAAGTTGCTTGGCAGAAAGGGGGAGACGGGCTACTGCAACGTCCAACTTGGACCTGAGGGACTTGCAGGTGTGTACAAGCTGGGAGAAGTGCCATCTGGCCCATTGGCAGCCTCCAGTAGCTCGGAATCTCAGTTTGACGAGATCATGACAGATGCATGGCATCGAGACTCAACACAGATATCCTGTGTCGTGATGCTGAGCGACACAAGCACCATGGATGGCGGCGAGACAGCGATTCGCATCGGAGACGATTCGATCCTGAAGGCTCGTGGTGCCAAAATGGGAGGTGCAGTTCTGATTCAAGGAGCCCATCTTACGCACGCTGCTCTCCGCGCCACGAATGCCCCGGAAAGAATAAGCATGGTGACAAGTTTTGCATTTGCCGACACCAGACTTGACGATAGTGGCACCTCGCTGCGCAGCGTCAACCTTGATCATCCCGACATCGCCGGATGGCAGAACCACTTCCTCCTTCACAAGCTTCGCAGACTGCAAGAGAATGTCAACAATGCCATTGCGCAGGTTGAGGCAGATGATGCTGCTCATGAATCTCCGAAGAGAGATGAGGTCGAACCGTGGGTCGAAGAGCAGATAACATTGTTGAAGCAAACCTCCTGGGAGCTGTTTGAGCGTTACCCCAATTACTTGTACAAAGACATCCCAGAGAATGCAGTCCGAGACTACCTATCGCATGTCTGAGTAATTGGCACGGGAATTCCGACCGGAGAGAGAGCATGGATCGACGTCGTCATTGGCGATATTGTGCTTACCAGAAGATAGTCAACAAATTCAGCTATGCACTTCACTTAACAAGTCTCGGATCCCAGCATCGTTTTTCTTCTCCGCCCAAGGAAATCTCGTCGATGGCCGAGATATCATCGGCTGTCAAGGTATCCATTACCTCCGGTATGTCCAGATTTTGCCTCAGGTGGGTTTCATTTTCACTTTTGACCAAGATAGCCCAGCCCCTCTTCCGTGCCCACGAGAGCACAACTTGAACCTTTGTTAAGCTTGTTCTCTGTGCAATACCTTCAATAAGTTCAGGGCAATCGTCAGCCATCAACTTGCCTTCAGCGAGCAGGGCATACCCCACCATGCTCAAATTATGCCCTTCAAAATCTGTCTGGATCTCGGCTGCGTCTCTCCAATACCAAGGATGTATCTCCATTTGAACAAATGCATCTTTGATGCCCCATTCCGTCTCACTCAACTCTCTTAAGTGCTCGACCGTGAAATTTGAAACTCCGATGTGCCTGACCAACCCCTGCTTTCTGGCCTCATTCAGCACCCCCCAAGCCTCAAGCCGCAACCTTTTATTCTCAGGGCTAGAAGCTGGCTTTCTCGCCATAGCAGGCCAGTGTATGAGATACAAGTCCAGGTAGGGTGTTTGAAGTGCCGCGAGTGATTTGAGGAGCGCGTTCCGTGGAGTTGCCATATCGTAAGGAGATAACTTGGACGTGATCCAGAGGTCTTCCCGGGCTATATTGTACTCATCTGAGGCATAGAATTCCTGGAGAACCTCGCCAATCTCTGCTTCATTGCGATAGATGGCTGCTGTATCAATGTGACGGTACCCAAGTCGAATCGCGTCGCGTAAAACTGGCTTCACGGCGTCGTGTTTGAGACGGAATGTACCTAGACCGACTGGAGGTATGGAAGCGCAGATTTCACGCACCATCTTGAATCCCAAAATACCATGTAGTGGGAAATGCTGATGCTCGCGGGCTTCAGTGGCTTGATGGGTGTTTGTTGAGGGAATGTCCTTGGCAAATCTAAGTGGGGCTGACGAGGAAGACACGTGTATTTCACGGCCACTTCAATCCAACAACGAAAATGTCAAGAGGTCCTCTTGATGGGCAAATCATTGTCTCCAGAACATTCTGTTCGAACATCTTGAGCTTGGGTGCTGCGACATATTTGTACGCCCTGTGGACGACATGTCCCATGCTTTCTGTTGGCAGTAATACTCGGCGAGGGGTGACTGGCTTTCGCTGGCCGGATGACTCCGTTTCAGCCTCGAGAAGCAGGTCCCTGAACTTTCTATATAAACAAGATGCTTTCCACTCAATCTAGAGCATTAGCCAAAGATCTGGATGTAGTACTGCGAATCCTCTTGTATCGAGTGTTCTGCTATCACGTCACACAACTTTGACCTCAATTCCTGCAACCTTGATTGCGGAAAGCCACACCAACATCATTTTGCCAATCACCAAGTTCTCGTCAAGAGATATCGAAACTCTCAAATCTGGTTCTATATAGCCAGCCGACTTGAATCTCCTCACTATGACCATCAGGACGGCAGAAAAAGAGCGCTCTACCTCCCCTCCTCCTTCGAGCCTGACATACGAGTCCGACACCTCGACATCTTCATTCGAGAACATCACCATCGAGCCTGACGAGCCAACTATCTCGGCAACTCAAGCACATTTTCCACACACCATCAATGAGTGCCTTGATGTTTTGATCTCCATCCAGAATGGAGACTTCAGTAACGAGGGTGTGATCAAAACCCTGCCTCGTCGCCGGAACAAATCACAAAGACCATTCGCATTACAGCTTGCAAAGAAACTTTTCCCCGACACAACTGATCTGGTTGCCCTTATCCAGTACGAGCGCCTCACCCTCCCTGCTCAGCAAGCTGTTCGTCAAAAGCAACGAGACCGCTTGGCACTGGAGCTGCAACCGAAGAACAATGCAGGTGGCAAGTTGATCCGGATTCAAGGGCCATGGGCTGGACAGGATGTTGATCCAATTGGTTTGAAGGGACCCACAGCCATTCCTATGCCAGTTGCGATTGGTACAGCCGAGGACTTCGAGCCCATCTTTGCTTTCTTAGAACAGGACACTGCATTTGGTCACGTCAGCGGACCCGGACCCTTCAAGTCTACATTCGAGTTTGTATCTGCAGATAAGAACTTCACTGGTACTCGAGGTACTGAGTTACTGTGGAAGAGTCCTCTCCTAGAGTTCAAGCGAGGTATTGTGTACGATGATGGTCGTCTCGATCTCTGCAAGAAAGTGGTAGGTCCCACCCACATCGGACAGTTGATGACGTCTTTGGAGTTCAATCACCAGATCAAGCACTTTCTCTTGGGTAATAACGCAATCTCATCAACTGGTGCCAAGATGATTGCAGACTTCATTGCCAAGTACCCAAATCGAATGGAGACTTGGTACCTCGCGGGCTGTCACATCACTAGAACCGGCCTCCAGATTCTCGCCTCGCAGATGATCACCTCGACATCGATCACCAATCTGTGGTTCAAGCGGAATCCCCTGGGTCCTGGTTCTAGCTCAATTCTTGCAGAGCTTGTTCTCAAGACCCAGAATCTTCGAACTTTGGATCTCGAGACTACTGAGCTTGGCGATGAGGGGGCACGCCGCTTCATCGATGCAATCACTGGGAAGCCATCCTCACTGCGAAATCTATATTTGAATGCCAATGGCATCGGTCAAAGTGCTTGCGCTAGTCTGTCCGAATATCTCGCCTCTCCCGAATGTGCGCTGGAGAGTTTGTTCCTATCGACCAATCCCATTGGCGATGCCGGCATTGTAAGTTCATCTCCTACAAGTCCCAAATTTCTCCGAAGCCGAGAAATTTGCATCTGGTCCCCAATTTTATTAACCTTTATTGTTTGATACAGGCATTACTTGCTCCTGGGCTAGCGAAGAACAAGACCCTTAAACGCCTCACCCTTGCTTCCACTGGTCTCACTAGCACTGGCATCTCTCTTCTCGCTGAAGCACTTACAAATGAAGCTCATCCTCTCCACACTCTCGACCTCGGTGCATCCCAGACCACGAAAGCACACAGGCAAAAATTCAACTACTTGGACGACACCTGCATTGAAGCCTTGAAGCCCCTCATCCTCTCTCCAGCCCTCCGGTCTTTGAATCTCGGCCGCACAGTCTTCACGGTTGCTGGCATTCAAGAAATCCGTGCGACCGCTGCAAAGTCCGAATTGGTTCAGTTCGCTGTCAATCATGTGCAAGTCACCAATACCGCCACAGCATCCAATGGTATCTTCGAGGGTACTCACGCGCCGAAGTCATGCTCACTCGAAGTGCGTCAGCAGCTGGTGAAGAATCAAGCAAAGTATTACCCGCATATTGAGAGCTATGACGACTTCCTGAACTCTGAGGAGCTTCGATTTTTGAGGAATACACCTGATGTTCGCAAGATCGATAGTATGTATAGGACTCAGGACAAACGACTTGGTTTGCCGATGGATGAGCCATGGAAGGAGAACGACCCGGTTTGGAAGCTTATCATCGAGGATGCTGTAAAATGGGAGAAAGAACTAGCTTAGCTTCCACCGTCTGAGCATGTGACGACTGAAATTGATTGTGCTGGTGTTACTGATCAGGATTTGGAAGCGAGGGACCCTTCTGGTATAATAATCTTGGGCCCATCCTGATACATAGGAATGGAGTTCCAATTTCATCTTCTTACTCACCCAATGATCAGTCAACACTCGATGTTACCTTTTGGGAATATCTCATCAATTGGGTGCTTTGGATAACATTCGGATAATAGTGCTAAAATATGACAGGCTTAAAGGGTTGCCAAGTTTCCTGTCTGACACCATTTCATAGATTAGGTTTGGATCAACTGGTAATCAAGCACATTGAGACAAATACAAAGTTTTGTCTGGATTATATTTTCTGTAGAACTAGCCGAGGTGGGCTATCGCTCCCATTGATCTAACAAGCTGCCGTGCTTACAAGTTATCACGGCATAGCACCATATATGTCAACGGTCTACATCCAAGCTTGAGTCGTAAGACATATTCTTCACCTGAACTACTAAGACAACCCATCGGATCTCTAAACATCCTATCCTCCAGATCTTGACAGTATCTCAAATCACCCCACCATCCATCATGACAACCATAGAACATCTCACCCTCATCTCCGTCTCGACCCCGCCCATTTCAAGACTGGACTCAGCGATATAAATCTGTCATCATCACAGGAGGCGGCTACAGAATCGGTGCTCTCATCACCCAATCCTTCGCCGAAGCAAACATCTCTTCCATAATCCTCATCGGCCGCACCGAATCAAAACTCCAAGCAACAGCCCAATCCCTCTCCACCTTCCCTCACACCAAAGCCACCCACCACAAAGTCGACATAACATCCAGAACCGACGTCGAGGCACTCTTCAACTCCCTCCACCCCTCGCCAGATATCCTCATCAACAACACAGGCATCATAATCGGCCCCGTCAATTTCATTGATACAGACCTCGATGAATTCTGGGACGTCTTCAAGACAAACGTCTACGGCACCGCGCTCATAGTACAAAAATTTCTCCACCACCGTAAATTCTAACAGCAGAAACTCTCCATACCCCTCCCGCTAGCCGTGGTCATCACACTAAACACCATCGGCGCGCTCTCCATCCGTGTTCCGAATCACGCACTATATGCGGGGAGCAAAGCGGCTCTCGCTCGCTTCTCGGAGATTCTAGGCTGTGACATTCCAGAATTACAGCACGATCTGACTCTATACATCCCGGCACGGTCAAGACGAATATGAATATTAAGTCGGCGTTAATAGGCGTGTTTCTTGAGCTGGGTCGGAACCTAGTGGGGGCTTTTGTGGTTTGGGCCGCGAGTGAGGAGGTGGGATTCTGGCGGGAAGGTTTGCGGAAGTGAGGCGGATGTGGATGAGTTAGTGGCTAAATAGGAGCAGGTGGTGGAGAGGGATTTGTTTAAGGACTGTGTTGTTGAAGTGAGGGGTGAAGTTGAGGGAAGATAGCTTTGTTAGTTTTTGCGTTGCGGGGTTCTGGACGTCGATAAGAGAAAATTCGTTGTGTAGCAGGGGTTCGGATACAGTAGGGAGAGCAGCAGAATAAACATGCGTTAGTTGTAATCACATCTCACGCGCTGCATACCCTCGCCGAAGCTCTCATATGGCCCTATCTGTGTCGGATCTGGTTAAATTACCAAGCCCGTCTCACTGCATCTAAGCGAGGCCTTTTCAAAATAGCAACGTGCTCGTGATTTTCCAGTCAGGGAGACAATAGGAGGACTCGATGATAGGGGATCTGACCATAGTGACAAGTTCATTCGCTCGAACTGAGCTGGAATTGTATGCTACCACCACAGAGCAGCTAAATATTTACAGCAGAATGTACCGAGGTAACGGCAAAGAATAAACAAAGAATCGAAAAGTTACTACTTGACACGAGTCACGCTTCTAGCGGAACAAATGGACTGCATCGAAGATCTGTTACGACGTTAGTACTCTAGATTATGCAAAGCAGAATTATTGATGACTCACGAAGTTGGGTGAGAGGAAGGAAGCTCCACTCGATCCGGAAGCCACAGCAATCGTGATCTATTCAAGTTTGTCAGATCTAGTTTACCCTTCACTTTAGCAGGAGACCCGTAACTTACGGTGTTTGATCCGGTCACTAAGCCTCCAGAAGCAATTGCGAAGTTGTAGATATCTCCACGTCCACGGTAAGCACCTCTTGTGACTCCTCGAGAATCAATAGCAGTAGGAGCAGCTGGCACAGTGCCGGCTTTGCCGTTGATAACAACAGAGGGTCTGGCACCAGCAAATGCAAGAGTCGTTCCGATCCTGAGGGTGGCAGCACCACTGGCTTGAGCAGCAGTCAAAGTGAACTTGATGGTGACAGGGTCGTTGACGCCCTTGAAAATTGCCATAGGAAAGTCGCTAGTGGCTGATGATCCGACTGTGTAGGTGAGTGGCCCCCAAGATGACATGCGTGAATCACTTGGGTGCATTCGTAGTTGCTTGTCGGCGTTACGGAAGCCCGTTGGTTGACCATCCCAGTCGCCGATCTGGAAGAGAGTAACGCCGGGAGTGCTCCACGTTGATGCGATGTTGCTTGTGACCGATCCGCCGGCAGTAATTACAACAGCGTTTGTGGCCGATGCAACCTTAAGCTCATCTTGGTAGAGAACTTGGGTGTATGTTCCTGGTCTCATCGCTGGTGAGACGAATTTTCCGCTTGAGTCGGCGTATGCCCAATATTGGGCGTGGACGTTGTACCAGTGCATAACTATTTGATACTTGGATCCGTCAACGCCGGATGCCTTGCCCTTCACTGTTCCACGGCCAGTTGCTCCAATCCATCCTTTGAGTCCCATGTTGCCCATGAATGAAAGATCGGTCTTGGCACTGGGGATGCCGGAACGAGAGAAGAAAAGCGAGTATGGGCCATGGAGACCGATTCTGTATGCTTCTGTTTGAGCGTGGTTCGAGTTCATGTAGAAGTATAGGCCGCTGTAGGATCCAGTTGGGTTGGTGTCACTGAGTTCCTATTAGCATGATCCTATCATCCAAGGAGCAGGACGTACATGTCACGGAAGAACGGACCACCAGAAGACAATTCATAGCCAGTACCGGGGATAACCATGCAGGCCTTGATGTCGGAACCACTCATGCAGTGTACTTGGTCGTCAATGAATCTCTGACTGGAATAGAACTTGCTCCGAGTCTGTCCGCCGACGACGAACACATCCTCGCCCTCCACTGTGCTGCTTGACCCACCGATATCAGATGCCTGGCTGACATCGTCGGTAGGGAGGACAGCCTCATTGAGACGCGCAATAAATCTCAACTCCCCAACGGTTGGTTCGGCAGTGATATGGGTTGCCATGTGAATCGCGCTTTCGGCATCTCGCACCACATAGTAGTGGGTCAGTGTCGAAGTCGCGCAGGTAATTTTCACATATTTGGTAGAGCCACCTGATCAAGGGAGTGATTAGAACAATCATGATCCTGTCCAGTAAATGACCTACTTGTGAGCTCTTGGGCAGTGACGGTTGTGCCTGATCCAAGACTAGATCCTATGTGAGAGCCAGTGCTCTTGTACTGGGCTTCAACACCACGATACTTCAACGAAGTGATATCACAATTCGTTCTCGACACTACAAATTCGAAGGCATTTGCTGATCCGGCATTGACGGTGTACGAAGCAGTAGCTGTAGTAAGAGTGATTGCCTCTGCGAAAGCGGAGAAAAGAGTTGCCGGCAACAAGAACGAGAGCTTCATTTTAACGAAAGTGGGATGAGGACGGAGGCTCAAAGAAGGCAAAGATACACAGGTACATCAAAAACAATTAGGGGACCAAGCGATATAAATGCAGAATATGTTGGACGAAATGAAATGCCCCGCAACATGCAAGCAATCTCTCAGATTGGCAGGCAGGTTACAGCCATAACGCTGATGGCTTTTGTGCGCATATCGCGACGGAGAATTGTGCAATGAATGTGCATTTCCATCCGATATATGCAGGCCTAGACCCAAAGTGAGTATGCTTCCGAATATGAACCATGCAATTCTTCCTACAGATGGAAGAATGATCTTGGAAAAGGGTTCGTGACTTGGGCTATAAGGTTGCGGATATATTATTACTTCTTGGCAGATTCTGGGCGTTTCATCCGAACAACCTCGATGACTTCCCGTGACATGACCGGAAATTCCGTCCCGATTCGCAAATGCATCTGACTTGGATGGAAACTTGTACTTCTTCGGCTGAAGGCAATGTGAAGCTTGAGTATTATCCATGGCGAAATCGGTACTGGTATGCAACCGTAGAAGTACTTTAGGGCGACCGGCAGCCTCAGCGAGCTGCTGATCCCTGACGCTGAACACCCCTTTAAATCAGAATATCGAAATTGGAAGATACGTTGAATAAAGTTAGAGAAAGTAACCTGTTAACTTAAGGTTATTCAGTAGGAAAGTAACGACACATGCACGCCGAGCAATTTCCAGAGAAGCCGAACACCTCGTGAAGCTCGACGACTTCGAATACCCCAGCCGAGAACTGTACCATCGGTAAACTGCCCAATTTTGAGCCTCAGAAGAGATCATGGCGAAGTATTCTTAAGGACCGACAGGCACCCATGACATAGAACCCCTCATCACGGAAGTTCAATCGCCAGACCAGCTCGCATAGTCCATCAACAACAGAGACAGACGACAGCGCCTCAAATCCAAGCGAGAAAGTGATGATGGAGTGAGTGTCGGACATATGAAGAGATGACGGAGAGGCGAAGGGGCAACCCAAAGTCCGGCTGAACGACGAAGGAGACAAGGCGCAGCATTTTTCTGAGGCTTCCTTCTCAAACTGCCTTTATAGCAAAGCATACGTATGATACGCTCGCTGGGTTTCCGTGTTGTCGGCGATACGGACAGAGCAAGCGTGGCTTTGCGTCTGTGAGGTGCTGACCGGCTTGCATCTGAACTGAGACTTAATGCGGCCGCGTCAGAGCGACAGCCTTGCGTCGGCCGAATTTCGCGACATCATACAACATTCTATTAACTACAAAGGCATCGCACCGCGTCGACAGAAGCATGGAAATTCCTAGCCCGACTGCATACGATACTCTTGATTTGATTGATATCATCAAATAATCACTTCTCTCCATTTGTCCACTGTAATCACAGCCATCATGGTCGCCCTCGATATCGTACATGCATCCAATGCACGACTTCGCGAGCTGGGCCCTGGACTCGTAGCTCTTTTTGGTACGTGGCTTTGTGTCGCATATAGATTGAGCAGATACTAACCAGCTGCAGTTGGCGGTACAAGCGGTATTGGAGAGTTCACGCTCAAAGCCTTCGTCAAGCACGCAGACTCTCCCAGAGTTTACTTAGTCGGAAGAAGCGATACCGCCGCAGATCGAATCATCAAGGAATGCGAGGTATTGAACACAAATGGCAAAATAGAATTTATCAAGGCAGATGTTTCGGAATTGGCGGAGGTGGACAGAGCGTGCAAGATCATACGGGAGAAGGAGAAGAGTGTGAATCTGATCTTTCAGACACAAGGCAATGCGAACATGAGAGGACGAGATGGTAGGTTGCGGAACTCTTCCCATGTAACGAGCTCTGCTGACTGTATGAAAACAGAGAGCCCAGAAGGCTTGGATCGAAAGCAAACCCTCAATTTCTGGTCTCGAATGCGATTCATCTCCAATCTTCTCCCTCAGCTTCGAACCGCCAGCACAACCCCACCAAACTTCGCTCGCTCTGTCAGTCTTCTTGGTACTGGCAACTCATATGGTACAATCGACTTGAAGGATATTGAGCTGAAGATGTCTTTTTCGGGTTATAAGAATGCTGCACACACCATTATCATGAATGACTTCATGGCAGAGCAATATGGAAGCCGAGAGCCTGGAATCACTTTCATCCACACAGAACCATCTGTCGTTAACACAGGCTTCTCTCGAGAACTTCCGCTATGGGCACGTGTCGGCACGAAGATACTTACACCATTGCTCTATCCCTTCTTCGTGAGCGCAGAAGAGACAGGCGAACGACAGTTGTTCCATGCAACAAGCAGTATGTACCCACCTGCAAAGCCAGCACCCAATTCACCCAGTGCATGTGGTGTTCCGTTACCAACCGGATGTGCTGCTCTTACTGGTGCCAATGGCCAGGTCGGAAGTGGAGGTTATCTCGTGACTTGGAAGGGGGAAAAGGCCAAAAAGGCTACGCTTTCGGGACTTGATCATCAGCAAGTCTCGAAGACTATATGGGAGAAAACAGCAGAGGTCTTTCAGAGGGTGGAGAAGATCAACCAGGAGAGGGCAATGTAGTTTCTTGAATGGCGATGACGATGCCTGAGCTTGTCTCGCCGAATCCTCCTTTTCGAAGTTGTATGTAGATATCCACACCCACTTACAGCGACTGTAACAATGTATTCCTAGCATATCTGAAAGCACTTTCGGGACCTGTAGCTGTACAATTCCAAAGTTCGACACCAAACGATGCATAAGCCGTCGAACTCGCATGTCAGCCACAGCATCTCCAAGAAGTCCAGGCCGTACACCTCTGACCGTCGTTCTTAGAGACGATGATTAGGTCGTCACACAGCACGGTCATGATGTTTTGTCCTATTTCAAGGCCAACATCGCCAAGCCGTCTCGCCTCCCTGAAAACCGTCGCTAAAATCTACAACCGAGAACTAGTCACCAAGCTGAAACTCCTTGGACATTTCCCTTCTCGGAAGAAAGCACTGCCTTCCCCAGATTCTGCAGATCAGATCTTCGAAACTTTACTATCCCCCCCCTGGGAATAATGTTAAATCGACGATTTTTGCAGGGGATTTTGCAGGGGCTGCATCAGGGGGTATAACAGGGCTTTGAGCCAACCAAATCATCGTAGAACCCTCTAGAAACAACCCACGTTTTTCTCACGTGACCCTCATGCCGGCAGAAAAGTGAAGCTCTCGCAATCGAAGGTAGCAAATAACGCTTTCTCTCTCGACAACAACACCTCGCAGACACTTCGCAGACGATATTATGGATATTCAAAGCCTTCTTTGTACTCCAAAGACTCCACGAATCGAATATATTTACGAGGTACCTGATTCGCAGGCCTCAAACGATTCTCTTTCCCTCTCGCCTTCGCACTTACCTGTACCGCTTTCTCAAGCTTCGACGCAATCCTGGGACTCTCAAAATGGCCCTCGCCCTCCGCAAACGCCTATTCGACGAGTATATGCGCCTTTGACGACTCGTTCCGATCGAATTCGTATCAAAACAGCTTTGGAGTTCGGTCATAATCCTCGGGAAATACACTCTAAATTAGGTTATACTCTTCGACAAATTCAACACGCAAAAGACCATCGGAATACCCCTCAACAACACAAACGTGGTCGACAAAAGCCTGCTATCGATACACCGAAACGACAGCGTCTCGAACAGTGGCTATTAGCTTCACCTTCACATCGTCGAACTGCGTATAAACACATACCTCGGATGATACCTGAGTTGGAGCCTTTTGGAGATATCGCTATTCGTACCGCATTCAAGCTTGTCGATTATGGCAGAAGAACTGCTAAAAGGAAGGGGTTTTCGGACGATCCTAAAGTCTGGCAAGAACGACTCGATTTCGCAAACGAAGCTATTTATTGGCCCTTTGAACGAGTATTATTGCAGATATTCTCGGACGAGGTATGGGCATTCGGAGGAGCACATACACAATCATATATTTCTTGCAAAATCGATGGTTCCGATCGATATTCCCCTGAATGTTTAACCCATCGATATAGTAAACGACTTGCGTGGATGTTCCATGATACAATCGCACGAGGGAAGAAGGGTCCAGCTGTATTCTGGGAGAAGGAATGGGGATCGATGAACTCTGCGAAATATGATGCGATTATATTAAATAATATACAAATGTTCGTTCAAATAGAGAAGCTTCGAGGTATCCAACTCATTTGGATGCAAGACAACGCTTCATGCCATCGATCTAAAGCAACGTATATGAACCTCGATAAGCGTAGAATACGTTATATAAAGTTCCCTCGATACTCTCCGGACCTGAATCTCATCGAGCACGTATGGAATTGGATGAAAAATTGGATCCAGGCACATTACTACGCAGCTTATTACGATGCGGCAAAAATACCCCTCCGCGAGCTTCGTCGAATCATATGGGAGGCTTGGGAAGCTGTACCAGAGGACTACATTATGAGGCTTTACAATTCTTGGTACCGCAGATGTCAAGCTGTAATCGACGCACGAGGAGGACCTACAAAATACTAAGAAATACACACATTTTCAAGTACTTTTGATGACCCCTCTTACTCTTCTTCATTCGGAAGCGGTGAGCTTGAAATGGAGGCGGTGAGCTGACAATTCTAAAGGCTTCGAGCCCGCATTTTAACATTATTCCCAGGGGGGGGATAGTACTACTAGTTCCCGAAACTCAACCTTCTTCTAAATATATCCTGCTTGGCAGCTTAGAATCAGTATCACTTGTCAGCAGACTGGACACTCCACCATTAGGGAAAGAGAAGGTGCAGAAGGTTATCAGATCTACCGCGATAAGTGTTTCATCTGTTTAACACTCGCATCAGATCCCCATTCTCGTCTGATGCTGGCAGCTTAGATCTGGGTTATTTGCACATGGTTTCCATGTACATTCTGAGAGCGGAAAAGCTTCTCCAAATCTAGCTTTTGCGGCTTCTCTCGAATTGCGCAATCACTAATCTTCATGAACTTCTCGATGGAGTACTGATCCATATGATTTAAGCTACTTCGCTGGAGTCTCTTCTGAAGAGCGTTCCGTGGTGTCCAGACTTTTGCCAGGCGCTTGTCTGCCAAGAATCAATGCAACAGGAATGTTACAGGCTATCTGTATAGTAGCAGTTCCTCTTCTGACCTAGAAGCAAATCTAGTTGGGGGCAAGATCATATCAATGTTGTCAAATCCCAATAGTGTACAGGCCATCTAGAGTCTGAGTTTCAGTCTACATCCAAACGGACCGATCAGATAAAGGCCGCAATATATCTGGGGCAGTCCAGGAACGATCCCTTCCAAACTCTAAACAAGCATCCGCATCTATTCTTGGCCTGATGTGTGTGTCAACCTCACTTCAATACCACCTCGTCTACTTTGAGAGAATGTCAAAGTCTATAACAACGTCTGTCTTGCCTCCTACGGAACCTCCATCAATCATCCCCATCAAAAATTAACCCTCAACAGTACACATCCACTCAGAGCCGGCCTCGCTCAATTTCATATTTTCCATACCACTCAGTTCATCTTTCAAATTATACCAGTCTCTCATATCAGCTCAATTAACACAACATCCGTCAACATGAAGCTCCAAGCCTCCACCATCCTCATGCTTATCGCAGCATCAACCCATGCTTCCCCATTAGCAGGGCTTCTTCAAGAAAAGAAGTCTTCAGCAGTAGCAATAGCTCCTCGAGACCCTTCCCCGTCGGTGCCTCTTCGTTCTTAAACATATTCCAGGCTAACACACGTGTTTTTAAAAGCACTCTTCCAAGGCTCACCCTCGGCAATCCAATTCGCACCAAAAGAGAAGACGACGACGACGACGACGATGAAGAAAAAGCCCCAGCAGCTCCCGTCGATCCCGCCACACCAGACGCCGGTGCCGGAAATGCAACAACACCCGCAGCTCCCGCTGAAGAAGAAGACAGCGACGACGAGGAAGAAGCCGCACCAGCAGCTCCCGCCGGCCCAGATGCTGGTGGTGCGAACGTAACAGCCCCAGCTACTCCAGCTGAGGAAGACGATGACGATGATGATGAGGAGGCTACGCCAGCAGCGCCGGCTGTGCCTGCAGATGGCGCGACAAATTCGACGACACCAGCGGCTCCCGCGGAAGAGGAGGATAGTGATGATGAAGAAGAATCTGCTCCAGCTCCTGTGGCTCCTGCTGATGGAGCGGGGAATGCAACGGCTCCGGCGGCGCCAGCTGAGGAGGAGGATGACGATTGATTCCATCCTACAACCACGTGCGAGTGAGAAGTGTCTGTTTGAGGTCAGTGGTTGAGTATGTTAAGACGGTAATGTCCATAAAGCTGGTTAGGACTAGTATGAAGTTCACATTTTATTGTCGGGACTTTAGTCTATGTTCACGGTCTTGTTGCAAATGGATGTTCATTTGCACATGTATGAGTCAGCTTGACCTTGTTTGCTCCAATACCCCGTGCAGTCTCTCAAATACACTCAACAAACCTCAGAAAACCCAGACCATTCAGAATCATCACCAGCTGATTACAGGAAATATCAGCAGCGTCGACTCGTGATTTCCTTCCGCGTTTTTACTCCCTCAAACTTGCTCCATCCAAGCCAAATGTATATGTCTGGGCAAGTGGAGGCTTTTTCATGATGTTGATAGTCCATCAGGCCCCTAGCTCACGGCCTTCTCGTAGATACGACTTCACTTCCTCGGGAATGTCCTTTCTGTACCATTATAAGCATTTCAACACGTGTTTGAGGTTGGCAGTAGCACTTAATTCAACGACCACACGGGCTCCCAGGCTTGGTAGCTCCATCCGAGCCAGAAGACACCGAGAACTTCGACACCCTGAAGTGATATAGATCAGCCTTTGAGAATACCTAGAAGTGACAATGGTAAACCGTCTGCAATGTACACACATCAATGAATTCGTGTCCGTGTAGGAATGTTATGATCCGCTGCCTGACAGTATCCTTCTTAGTCCAGGGTGTCTTGGTGACTCGTCCACCAGTAGTTGCTTGCTTGCGTCCGGCCTTGCTCTTGGCAATACGAGACATTGTGAGGTATGATTTGGATGTTGGTTAAGTTCTGTTGGGTTTGTTTGTAGCAGTGTCCCAGCAGTTTCGTCGAGATGATGCAGAGTCGATAATGTGTCGAAGTCAGGAAGGGATGGTCAATTGTGCACCCAAAGGGGATGTTTTGATGATGCTGTCGCCAAGTTGAACCATCAAGCGAGCGTCTTCGACTATCGCTTTAGTGACTGAAGGATGAATTGGTCGACATATTCACTAGGTGCTGTAAGAGTCAATTTGTCATCAGGATAATACTCGATCTGTTACTGTCCCTCGTAGAAGTCAATACTCGTACTTGGCCAATGGCCGGTACCCGATGCGTTCTTCTAAGTTCAAATCAAGCACCAGCATCATGACACCTCCTTCAAGTACTCCGTGACTTCCTCAGGGATGTCCTTCCTGCGTCTATGTTAGCACAATCGCATGAAAGTTCTCCTTCCTAAAAAAGCTACTCACTTCAGTTGAGAAACTGGCTCCCATGTGCGGAAGGCCCAGCCTAACCAGAAGACACCGATCAAATCCACTCGCTACATCGCTGACAGTCAGCCTTTCAATACTTGCAAGTGACAAAGCCCGTTGAGGAGATGGCTCGTACCTTAACAAATCTATGTCCGTGAAGGAAGGTAATTGGCCATTTCTTGATAGCCGCCGGCTTTTTGCTCTTCGTTGCTGTTGCTCGCTTACGCGACGAGGTGTTCTTGGTTACTCGAGCCATTTTAGGATATTGTTCTGAGGTAGAATTGTTGATGTTGTAGTGTTCTACTTGTGCTTTCCGCGTCGAAAGTCAAGGAGGTGGAGCGAATTTCGCTTCGAAGTACGGTTTCGAGATTTTATGGTGTAGAGAATTTGTTGGTCTCGACGAGGTCCATAGGGGTTATGTATCTAACCCGCAGCTAGACACCGACACATATTGACTAAGCGAAAGGGCAAGTCTCTTCAGTGAATACCTCAAATAGGCAAGCATTTGTCATCATCTTATACAGATCCGGAAAATGTATTCACTTTTTGACTCGACACTTGAGACTAGTAACGAGTAGTCTCATCAGGGGGATATCCAAAATTTCGATCCAAGTCGAGATATATATGTAGAGGCAAAGGTTCTCCTACGGGGAGCCTTTCTGGCCATGCAAATGATGGCAGCCTCTAAAAAAGCAGGGATCAATCACATATATAGCAAAACTTCTATTTATGGAATTGGATAAGGAATCGGTCATCGCATCCAGACCAGGAGCCAAAGCGAAGACTGAGAGCAAGCTTTGTGTACAAGCACGAGTTTCTGTCACTTGACAGGACCACCTCCATTAATCTCGGTCTACATTATGAACATGGTTAGCATTTGATCATCTGATGGGGTTTTTTGCTTTTCAATTTGAGATTCTGATAGGAAGATTGCTTGATTGACACACTGGAAGGCTGCTCTGCGCTGTTCTTAATTTTGGCGAAGTCTACGAGATTTGGATGCCACGTAATTCGAGTGTTCCGGAGCTATCTTCACAACAATCGCAGCTTCAGCAATCTAACTAAACATACTCCGATACCTGATATTACCATAGAGCAATGACGCGACCTTCATCGAGGACAGTGCCTAATCCTGCCCATCCTCCAGCCCTGTAAACAGAGGGGTTCGCTTACGAAGGTATATGCTAAAATGCCCCGCCAGGGTGCTCAATACTACCTAACCCCGCGCCACTTACTAAGCTCCACACCAACCTTCCCCATTTTTGCTTTTCAATTGCATCAGATCATCCGACCGAAGTCACGACCAGCCAGAACCTACAAAAGTTTTACTCGTCAACACAGAAGCCCGTTAAAACAGGCACGATGGCTGACCCTCAACCCACCACTCAAGTCCGCGTTGAACCAATCACGAATGCGGATGACTTCTCACGCTGTTTTGCCATCGCTGCTGCTGCATGTATGTTTATGTTGTTCCTAGATAGTTTTGTTCGAAAAGCATCAAAGAATCTGTCTCATGACTCGATGGTCACAGATGGAGTGTTTGAAAGTATCACATACTAACATCATCATTAGTCGGAACTCAAACCGCAGACGGCATCTGGACAACGTTTAACCCTGGCTGGGACTCGCCAGAAGGTGGTGTTTCGGGCGCTGGACGTTTGCAGAGTCGCTGGGCTTCAAGAAAGTTCACCGAAGCAGGAAATCCGAATGTCGTGTTCCTCAAAGCCACGATCCCAGATCAGTCTGGCAAGGAAGCTATCGCCGGAATGGCGATTTGGGTTCAGCTTTCGACAGTAGAGGGACATGGCGATGTGTCAAAGACGGACCTTGTTGAATCATTGCAGCTGAATACTCTGTATCCGGATGATGAAGCGTCTCAGAAGTTTCTGTGCCAGGTTATCAAGTCGTTGACGAGGCAGCGCAAGGAAGTTGTCAAAGAAGCAGCGAGTCGTGATCCACCTGCTATCATGGCACTGGATCTTTGCGCTGTTGATCCGGCCTTTCAGAGAAAGGGAGTTGCGGGTGAACTGGTGCAATGGGGATTGAATGAGGCAAAGAAGAGAGGAGGGTTGGAGGCTGTGACTGAAGCGTCGAAGAAGGGACGGAGTGTATATGCGAGACTTGGTTTCAAGCAGGAGGGCGAGGAAATCGACTATGTTCTTGATGAGGAGTTCAAGGAGCGGGTGATGCCTTCGAATATTTTCATGAGGACTGGATACTCGAAGACCACGGCCTAGATGTCTGATATGGTGGATTGAATTGTTAGAAGAGCTTCCAGGATCGGGCTTAGATCTGCTTTTCATATTAGTTTTGGCGATAGATTTCCATCAACGCCAAATGGCATTTAAAAATCAAGGCTTCGACTTCTTCTTTCTCAAGCGAGTTGACTCATGATACAACACGGTACATCAGATGCCTTCTAGCCTGCACTACGATGCACACCCTTTACTCGAGCTCCCATCGGATTCGGTCATGTTGACAGCCGAAGCGAGACCCCCTTTCCTAAGGTTATACAACACGTCAGCACTGACAAAGCATGCACTTGTACTTTTCCCCCTCAACTATCCAATCGCAACTCTTCCACGACTGGATTCCCAGCAGGTTTCTGCCTCTATCTATCTAGGCACTTGCTCTTACAGAACGTAGCATTTGCTCCGTAAGCCGAAGAGCAGCCGATTGGGAATCTGGGGGATGCTTGCTGCCTCGGCTGATCGAATGCTTTATCATGCACCGAAGACCGAGCCAGAAAATGAACAATGGAATATTTAGTAAATTGGCGGTGGATCAAGGTGCACGAATACCGAAGATTTACCATTCAGAGGAGTGAATATCAACTTTCTCAAAAGAAGTGTTCGGTGAAATTGGTGGTGTGCCGTCCACATAGATCAACCAAATCATCATCTATCATTTGAAAGCAATGAAGAAGCAGGCGAAAGTCTTGCCAGGAGCAATTTATTGCTGATCACTCATCTATTAGTAATGAACGTTCCATAAACCAAAAGTCGTGAGAAGTATTAGCCGGTGTCAGGTACCGAGTGCCAAAATCATCGTCCCGGGGCCCCTTGGCAAATGCGGGTTCAATTCTCCATGGGGTCAAGGCCTGAAGGTTTTCCCATCCCAGCCCCCGCATCCCCACACTTCACTTCCCGATTATTTCTGTATCGGCCCGACACGAATGTAGAAGAAAAACGCCACAAGTTTACACTGACGTATTCGTTGGCATAGAGGTGCGGAGGCGGCGAATGCTCTGTCGGCAATCCCCCATATCTGACAGGATCTTCAACGGGTTATCATCCTCGCTGTTGTTGAGTACTGATGCAAAACGACATCTTTCTTGATCACCTTCTTCGAGATTGTGTATGGATATTATACGTAACCATTTCCAACCGACATTCTGCACTCCACATTTGAAAGTGGACTTTACATTCAGATTTGATTGACCAGCTGATCAAGAGGCAGTCCACTTCGTCCGAACTCTTGGACCGAACCGAAATTCTCCCAGAACACGATGAACACGGGCCAGTAGCAGCCCTCCCTCGCTACCCAGTCTAAGGCTGGAGAACAAGAAAACTCCGCCCTCACCAGATATCTGGAAAGTGGGAGAGTGGGGAAATAGTTTCCCAGCATCACCACTACCACGCGAGCAATTCCTTGCACATATTCCGATATTCTACCGTATCCCGCCCCATCTTCATGGGGTTTTCATCCTTGGCGATATGTGAACCGCGTGTTTGTACAGAGAGAAGGGCCTTTTATGGTCCTTGGACGGAGTCCATCGCCCTGGAATTGGATCAACACGAACATCTTTGAGGGGGATTCTCACCGGGGACAAGCTTGAAGATGTTCAGTGCTAATTCCGAGGTACCTTTGTTGAGACTAGAAAAGTATGTTGATCGAGTATATATACCCGGCGCATATTCCACGCCGGATATCTGATCATCTTCGTCGTCAACATAATTCTCAAGATGTACGCACTCTCTTTGCTCGCCGCAACGGCATGTCTGCTTTTACCAGCAACAACTGCCCAAGAGCTCATCACCGAAGACTCATATTTTTATGGTCAGAGTGAGCCAGTCTATCCTACACCTCAAACATCTGGATCTGGTGCCTGGGGTGAAGCAATTGCTAAAGCTCAAGCTTTCGTTGCTCAACTTTCCCTTGAGGAGAAGACTAGTATCACTGGCGGTGTCAGCAACTCCTCAAGAGGCTGTGGTGGCAATATCCCCGGCATCCCAAGATTAGGTTTCCCTGGCCTGTGTCTGTCTGATGCAGGCGCCGGCGTGCGGGGTACTGACCTTGTCAATGCCTACACGAGTGGCATTTCGGACGGTGCAAGGTATGACACCAAGTCCCAAACAATGATTGACAGGTACTGATTCGACTAGTTGGAACAAGAACCTCACCTACCAGAGAGCATACCAAATGGGAGGAGAATTTCGCCGAAAGGGTGTAAACATCGCCCTTGGCCCCCCAAGTAAGTTGCCTCAGCTTCGTTTAATTCCTTTACAAGCCCTCGTACTCTACTATCCCCCATATGTCCCAGGTCCAAGAACAAAATGTACTAACAAGCAACATAGTGGTTGGTCCACTTGGAAGAATTGCGCTTGGAGGTAGAAACTGGGAAGGATTCGGCAACGATCCTTACCATGCCGGAGTTCTAGCCGGACTGGCTGTCCACGGAATTCAGGACCAAGGTGTTGTCGCTTGCACGAAGCATTTCATCGGAAATGAGCAGGAAACTGCCCGTAGCATCCTGCTTGACAGCAATAACGTCACGATTCTTTCATCATCATCAAACATCGACGATGCTACCCTTCATGAGGCTTATCTCTGGCCGTTTTATGATGCCATCCATGCTGGTTCAGCAGCAGTGATGTGCTCTTACAATCGTCTCAACAATAGCTATGCATGCGAGAACAGCAAGTCTCTTAACGGCATTCTCAAGACAGAATTGGGATTCCCTGGCTTAGTCATGTCGTAAGTATCCCTTCATTCATGCTCATTGAAGTCTTGTGCTAAAATATCTACAGTGATTGGGGTGCGCAACACTCTGGCGTTGCATCAGCTTTGTCCGGAATGGATATGGTACGTAATACGAGGGGGAGCGTCAACAAACTTTGATATCTCGGCTAACCGCTCACCAGGTCATGCCAAGTGCTCTGGCTTTCTGGGGAGGAAACCTCACGCTCTCTGTCAACAACGGATCAGTCCCAGAGAGCAGACTCACTGATATGGCTACTCGAATTATGGCAGCCTGGTATCTCGTTGGCCAAGACTCCTCAGAATACCCCGCCCCTGGAATCGGAATGCCTGCGAATGTGTTGGTACCCCACACATTGGTAGAAGCACGAGTCCCCGAAGCGCGACCAGTACTGTTCCAATCATCTTTGGAAGGTCATGTTCTGGTCAAAAATACCAACAACGCCCTTCCCCTCAGCAAGCCAAAAATTCTCTCTATTTTTGGTTACGACGCCAAGGCGCCCGACTCCATCACTCCTAACCCTACAAACCGGGATTGGGCTTTCGGCCTCCTTAGTAGCAGTGCTAGATACTTCATCTGCGGTTTCGGTAATAGAATCGCCCAGACATGTCCTGCTCCCCCTCCGATCGCAGCAAACGGTACGCTTTATACAGGAGGTGGTTCGGGTGCTTCTACCCCGCCATATATCTCGGCACCTTTCAACGCGATCCAAGAACGCGCAGCTAAGGAAGACACTGCCCTATACTGGGACTTTGTGAACATCAACGCAACTGCGTATGTGCCCACCGAGAGCGATGCCGCAATCGTTTTCATCAACGCCCTAGCCAGTGAGGGTTATGATCGTCCAAGTCTCCGAGACGACTTCTCGGACGCCTTGGTTACAAACATTGCTGCCCAGCACAACAACACAATCGTCGTCATCCACAATGCAGGCATCAGACTCGTCGACCAATGGATTGAGAACCCCAACGTCACTGCTGTCATCTTCGCCCATCTCCCAGGTCAAGATTCTGGCGCTGCTCTGACTCAACTCCTCTACGGTGATGTTAACCCTAGCGGCAAGCTTCCATATACCGTGGCCAAGAACGAGTCTGATTACGGTCGCATCCTTAACCCAATCACTGATATCGGGGCCAACGGAGAGTTCTACCGCTTCCCCCAAGACGATTTCACTGAGGGCGTATATATCGACTACCGAGCCTTCGACGCTTCCAATATCGAACCAAGATACGAATTTGGATTCGGTCTTTCATACACCACTTTCTCACTATCCAACCTCAAAGTCGCTTGCGTCAGCGGTTCGCCTTCCGAGTATCCCACTGGTCAAGTTGTCGCAGGAGGACAAGCTGATCTCTGGGATATCGTCGCTACCGCCACTGTCAGTGTTACCAACACAGGCAGCGTCGCTGGCCAAGAAGTCGCCCAACTCTACCTGTCCATACCAGTTGAGGGACAGCCAATTAGACAGCTGAGAGGTTTCGAGAAGGTCATGCTCCAACCCAATGAGAGCACCACTGTGGAGTTCGAATTGAACAGAAAGGATATGAGTGTTTGGGATGTTGCTGCTCAGAAGTGGAAGTTGACTTTGGGAACTGAGTACACGTTCTTTGTGGGCAACTCGTCGAGAGCTCTTGCGCTCAATGAGACGCTCACACTTTTGAAGTGAGCAAATCTGGGAAAGGGGAAAATAGCTATGCGAGCATAATGATTTAATGCAGTAATGGAAATGAATTTATGACTCCGAAGATTGTTTGACGCCCTTCCCGAATATCCTTCGCGATGCCCACTGGTGTGACTGGTCGCTACGATGCTACATCTTATCTTGTATTGACCGCATCTTGTAGCCACCCTAAGCCGTAAAAAAACTCCTAGAAGTAAATGGAGTATCTAGGGCACGGGAAGGAAAAGTAACGGTGTGGTGATTGTTTTGCTATCGCATTGCGTTTAGCGAGACGGCGGTTTGTTTGCCAGCAAGTAAGGTCAGCAAAGCATAGGTAGATAGCAACAAACTTTCTTCCTACTATCAGCTGCAAGGAACAAAGAGGACAAGGTTATTAACTTCGACTTGTCTGATTCGATGTTTCAGAATAGTTTCACAGTAGCTGAAGCAGAGACACAATAGCGTTGAATTTACGGAGATCCCATATCAAAAGAATTAACGGCCGAATTACATAGGCCATCGATTACTTATAAGTTTAATTAACTTCAGAAATCATTACACGACTTTCAAAAAATCTTCAAGCATTCAATTGTATCATTGGTTTGCATTGCCCAGGTGTCATGTGATACCCACATCTCGAGCCTCATGTTCCGTTATCTTCAAGCCAACTACCGAGAAACCCCGGATTTTCCGACCCTGCATCTCGTCCTCACACGCTCGAGCTCATCGCGACTAAGAGAACTTCCACGTATCTCTCAGCCTCGGAGAACAAGCTTTCAATCAGAGTCCAGCTTCTTTCAAGCTTACAGTGGTCACTCCGTCGAGACGTGGTTGACGGCTTATCAATACCCCACTTTTGAGGACATATGAGCCAGAATAGGCATGCAAAGTCAGAGGCCATGCAGAACATAGCCAGTTCCAGATCAGAAGAGAAGAGCACTAGTCCACGCGAAGCAGCGATTTTAAATCCTAGGAGAGCACCCAAGAGTCGAAATGGTTGTTTACGTTGCAAGGCCAAAAGGGTATGTCGCTTGGCATTAGCTCCATTAGCTGGTACTGACTCCAATTTAGTTGAAATGTGACGAGACGAAGCCGGGATGTCAACAATGTGTCAAGAAGAATGTGACTTGTCCAGGCTATAGGTCGAAGTCACTGGTCTGGTCTACCAAGCATGAGAAAATGATGGTGCCGAACCAAGATGGCTCGTTTCCATCCATGTCAATGATGTCTATCGCGGGACCATCGAATACAGCTCCCGTGATATCTGATGACCAAATACTTAATTTCGCCGACCCAATAACTCAAGAAGAGCACGAAGGTCGCATCATGCCAACGGATGCAGAACCTAGATCGCCAAGTATCGAGACCAGCGCAAGGAGAGACTCGAATACAGCCACCGACAGCTTGTCAGCGATCCGACAACAGCTGCATCGCTCCACAGTGCCGGAATTCCTGTTACACCTCCCAACTATGCTAGTTGAATACTACTTCAGCTATGTCTGCCAGATTTTTTCCTCATTTGATGGAACCCTCAATCCTTTTCGATCAACTGTTGGAAGATTGTGGGATGGCTCGGCACCAATATATTATGCCATCCAAAGCATGGCCGCTGCATACTTAGCTAATCACTTCCCGCGCATGTCTCCTGTCGGCATGCAGATGCAACGAGAGACGTACAGATGTCTCTACCAAGTCCCGCAGGGTGGGAAGAATCCTGCAGAAAACTTAGACAAGACACTGCTGACAGTGCTTCTGGTCGGCCAGACCACAGCCTGGCATGATCCGAAGGATCTGGGTCTTGTTCATTTGAAGACGGCAAAGAGACTGAACCGACGACGACTTGAGCAGCAAGGTGGAGTCGTGGATAGTCGGGCACGTCGGCAGAATGAGTTCTTCGAGCAGTGCATCCTGTACTGGGATATGCTGGCCGGATTCGTTGAAGAGGACATCGATGAATTTGGCTTCGGAGAATTCGAGATTAGGGACACCAGTCCTTCGACATCGCCCAAGAGTGATGTCTCGGAAGAGGGCGATAAGGTCTTCCCGCACCCATGGACAGGTGTCGCTCCCAAGGTGCAGAAACTCTTTGCACAGGTTGGCCGTCTCATCAGAAGCTACCGAAAGAGTACTGCCCAGGAAGCTGGATCCCTCGACTTTCTGAATCTTGATCTCGGTTTCAACATGGACTTTCCACAAGACTCAGCCGCGACCATCGAAGCCACAGCAAAAGCTCAGGCTCTCGAAGAAGAAATCCTAGCCTTTGAACCACCATCGGCATGCAACCTTGTCGATGCTGGCGATGAAAACACACCTGTCCACCAATATATCCTCCTCGCAGAGTCATACAAATGCGCCGCCCTCCTCGAAATCTACCGCATCTTTCCATCAATTCTTTTCAAGCGTGTGCCTTTCACTTCCAACACCTTCGCATCCTCCTCTCTCGACCCCGCAATTCAGAACCTCCTCCCAATACCTACAACTCAACCACCGTCCGACTTTCTCATCTCGCTGGCTATGCACACGATCTCGCTTCTCGAGAAATTGCCTTCCACATCCGGAACGCGCTGTCTCCAACCAATCGTAATCTTGGCCGCCGGCTCAGAATTGCGCTTCTCGCCTGCGTCGACAGCTGATCCTATGTCTGGATTCATGCCTGCGACTTCGAGCTCGATTTTCAACAGTCTGACGAATAGAGAGGTCGATATTGCGTCTGCGAGACGTTTCGTAACGACGAGATTGCAGGAGTTCCAGCTTTCGTTGCCGGCGAAACCAATTGTGAGGGCGTTGATGTTGGTGCAGGAGACTTGGGCGAGGGCGGACCTGGGGCAGGAGGTTTTCTGGATGGATGTTATGGATGAGATGGGATGGAAAACTATCTTTGGGTGATAATGTGATTCCTTGATTGCTTCTGGGTTCTTGGGAATTTGATTAGCGGGACGGGGAGGCCGGCCTGCTTGGGCTGGCTGTGTGATTATGTTGCTGGCGAAGCTCGCGCTCTGGCGTTCTCGATGCGTGATGATCAACGATCTACATTGACCTTACGATATTATGGTGCAAAAGTTTGATGTAGTGTGTATCTCATGAATATAGTCGAAGTGCCGGGTAAATGGTGCGATAAGGGTAAAATGTCGAGTCACGCAGAATCTTAATCAATGGGACTTTATATAATCTGTATTTTCAGGGTTGCTTAATCCTCTACATACACCTAGTATAGAAACCTCTCAAATATTTCCCAAGAACTCTCTCACATACTTTGCAACCTCTTCCGACGCCTCAACACAATGCCAATGCCCAACGCCCTTCAACACCTCCACTTTCTTTTTGCCATCCTCCGTGCCATACGCACCCACAATAGCCTCTGCCCCCGCCAGCGGCGCAGTCTTATCGTCTTCTCCAGCCAAAATGAGCAACGGAACTTCAATCTTCCTATAGTCCGGCTTCGCAGCATTGGCAATAGCATTGCACAGGGAAATGTACCCCTCAGGCGATGTCCCAAGGATGAGAGAGCGGATGAACGCATGATGGAGCGACGTAGATTTTGATCCTGTCGCACCAGTGGGGATTGTATTTGCGAGTGGCTCGAGACCATCTAATTCATATTAGTACTCGGGATTCCAGTAATAAGTGATATAATCAAGACATCTAGCGAGGGAGAGACATACCCGCTTTCACAACCTCAACCCTCTTCCCAAAAACGTCCCTCAACCCCTCCGCCGGATTCACCGGTCCCAACAACACCACACCTTTAACCCTATCTGTAAACATCTCCGCCATCAGACTCGCCACGATACCGCCCATCGAGTGGCCCACTACGACGACTTTCTCTTTCACATCGAGTGCGTCGAGGAGCGAGAGTGCATCTTCCGCTATTGTCTTGATACTTTGCTCTTTTGATCCCAGAGCGGAGAGGCCGGATCCTGGGGTATCTAGGGCGATGCACCGGGTTTGGGATGTGAGGGAAGGGATAATCGTACTGTAGAAGCAGGATGAGGAGCCCAGGCCGTGGATGAAGAGGGTTGTGTGGCGGTTTGGTAATGAGGAGGTGCTGGGCGTGTTGGTGTAGAAGAGAGCTTTGGAATTTATTGTTTTGAAAGGCATTTTGAGCCAATTTATCCTGAGAAAGAAACTTTGAAAATGATGTGTGAATCCTGGATTGTTGGTAGTCAGGGAGAACTTAAGATGATGTAGCTTTTACCCTTCGGATGACTGAGGGTGGCGTGCCCCACATGCCGCTTTGCGGGGTGGAAGTAAACAATAGACTTCTCCCTTTCGGGACTTTATGATTAGGGTCTTCGTACTTTGTTCAGGTTACAAAAAATTGAATCATGTCAATGAGTTCTTGAAAGAAGCTTCTAGAGCTTCATAGAGATTTTTGACCGGTCACTGAATCTCAGTGCAGTATCCGATCCGAACATCAACGCCTCAATTGAACACTAATGCGTTCAACTTGGATATCATTTTGTAAGTATCCACCTACGACCGTATGTTACGATAATTGGCTTCTCGGTCAACTATTTAGAGGTCGGTGATGAAGCAAACAAGTTGCAATTTTCGAAGTTCTGTCAGAAAACGGCAGAAGAAGCAGATGGAATTCGAAAATGCCAGAAGCTCCAACCTCCGAGGATGACGGCTAGCATGCAGACACGTCTAGTGAATGCAAAGCAAGCCTCATGTTTGACTTGCTTCTTGAGCAGGTGGTTTAGCTGGTAAATCCTAAATCGGGAGCAGAGATTCTCAAATCCCCTACTGGCTGCATACTTTTCCTTCATCAGCTCTCAGATCCTGGTTTTATCTATTTGGGGAAGCCTAGATAAAATATAAAGGAGATCAGCCGGGTCTACGAATCGGCAGTAAGCAGACAAGCGCGGATGGCAAAAACGAAGGACGAAGCCATCTCACATCTCACACAGCTTGGCTGGATGTACTCTGAGAGGCGTGGCCATATGATTGTGTTTGGCCGAGGATATCAATTTCTTGCACTTGATTCTGGAGAAGGGTGTGTTCAGCTATGTCAGAGCAACGGATATTTTCTAAGAGCAGATTCCGGCTTAGTGACAACCACGGGGCATTTGACAACAATTATCCACCTTATCTCGGATCATTTCCTCAGAGGAACAAATTATCAATGAATGAAGGCCGATAACAGAAACTTCATCGCCTGGAAACAGTAAAAAGGGTCCGAGCTAGATTTTAATTAAACCGTAGTGCAAGCAACTAACCCGTACATACAACATCGTGAGCCATTGCAGATAGTCAGGAAGAACGTTTCTTGCCCCGGCAAGATTTGACTGTCTTCACAATTTGTATTTCTCAGACACAGGCCACGATCTCAAAGACAGTGATATAGAAAAAGTGAATCTGGAAAGTCAATACGGTAGCTCGCTAACAAGTTCGAAGTCCAAATTAAGGCGGGGGGCTGGCAAGTCGAATTCGGAACGTAATCGTATCAAACCGAGAGAATAAACTCGAAATTCGTACCATCCGATAATACTTTCCCGGTTCTCTCCGCATGAAACAATACTCTGCAGACTGGGGCAGACTGCAGATGGTGCGCCTTCCGACATCATCGGATACGGACCGGATGTGGGCTGTAGCATGATCAAGAGCACGAAACCTTGAATAAGGACAAAGGGAGCAAATTCAAGATCGACAAATCAAACAATGGTGCATTTTCAGATCCAGCGGAATCAATACCGCAGTACAATTCATTGCATGATAGATATGATACACGCCAAAACCAGACCTCAAACTCAAGCTCGTTCAAGCTACTTCCCCTGCTGCGGCGCGATAACAATTGGGTATTCTAGCTCCAATGTAGCTTTGGGGTTTCCCTTCAATGGCTTGAAGTCAACGATTAGGGATTCTTTAACTGCGAAGACGGAGTCGTTATCTAGATATTTGTCTTCTTTGTCGAAGATTTGTGTGGTCACTGGTTTGTAGCCGTCGCATTGGGCCTGCTTCTATTAGTGACCTGGTGCGAGAATTTCAAGATGGCGAGAAAGACTTACGATGATATGGATGTGCGCTGGTCGGAATGAATGTCTATCCAAGAGCTCTAGAAGTTTCCCAGCAGGTCCTAACCATGTGTGAGTGCTTGTAAACTGTAAACGAAGGGAGGACATACCGTCATTGGGCACTGGGTATGGCGTGGGTCTCAAGCAGTAGAAACCATAGTAACCCTTCTCATCCGTCTTGAACTTGCCTCTCAAATTGCAATCTTGTTGATTATCATCCTGCTGCTCGTACAGCCCATTTGTCGAAGCTTGCCAGACATCAACCCACACGCCCGGCACTGGCTTTTTGGTCACCAAGTCTGTGGCATACCCATGCATGTATACGATCTGTCCATCTGAAGGGACATCTTTCACAATGGTATCATCGTTCTGGAGTATCGGTGCGTCGTGTCGGAAGAAAGGTCCTAGAATAGCACTGGCTGTCGCGGAATCGTTGGTTTCCGCCGCGAGCTTGAAGGTAATCTCGTCGACGAGTCTGCGAAGCTATTAGTAAACTCTTCTTCTGACCTTTGGGAAGTGTTGGGAAGGGAAGAAACCTACGATTCAAGCCCAATAACATCACACATAAGCTGTCCCTCATTCCTCTTGTCATCAGACATCTTCCCTGCCCAGTTCATCATCTCGACACCAGCCATCCACTCCTCGACAGTCAATTCGTTCTCCCGGGCGAAATCATGTACATGCTTGATCAAGCTACCCATCACTTTCCGCATCCGCGGTGTAGCTTTGGGTCCTGTGGCGTCGATAACATGTTGTGTGAAGTTGGGGTCAAATCGAGAGTCGTGGATGACGTTTCCGCCGTTCGTGTTGCCATTTGTTGCTGCCATCGTGGAGAGTTAAAGGATAGCTGGGCAGGTGGTAAAGATGGAGAGGGGCAAACGGAGATCTTAAAGTGAAACTGGAGAATCAGAAGTCCTTCCAGTAACAAAGGAGCTCCAAGTATTTAAGGGACGTCGTTAACCACAAGCCACTAGAACGACAGCACGCCGTCCCCTGTTCCGAAGGGCTACTGGCTGACCATCGGTGTAGGCTTGTATGGTCCGCGCGAGAACCGGGCCGTGGAGTGATGGGGACATAGTTGAGTTTAGGTCGAGAGTGTGGTGTGGTTACTGGTGTCAGCGTTGAAGGTTAGCGGGGGAGGAGCTTTCGAGTGAAGGTTGCAAATTGTGGAGGGGTAATTGGGTGGGGGAAACGACAGCCGAGTCTCAGTTGGACCTGGAGAGTAAGCTCGCTAATCGCGGGGTAGCAGAGCCCGGATACTGCCCCTAAGTGTATGAGATGGCTTACGCAGTAACAGCCTGTAGGAGCACTTCCTGAGCGGAAGCAGAACCTAGGAGTCTGACTTGAAGTATCCAGCCTGTGGGATGAGCTGATTCCTCTTCACGTCAGCATTTATAAATCGTGGCGGAGTGAAACGTTGATGGGTGCGTTATCCGACAGCAAGCCGAAGCGAGGGTCGGTGTTACTCCTACACCGACGAGATACAAACCTAGGCGCCTCCGATGCAGTCTCGGAGAATAGATCAACTTCAAGACGAAGGTCAAAGCGAGGTTTTCCTGGTCATGCAGAGTCGCTGCCTTTCCAGCCCGAAGAGGAGTGCAACTCCTCGAGTTCTGCTTTGTTTGTCGAGAAGCGAGCCCCTTGCTGACATGAGATGAGATTCTAGTGCTGCACCGCAATAACACTTCTTGGGATGATCTGTTAATTCTAACTTGGTTCCGCGACAGCTTATAATTGTGATTGAACGAAGGTACGACGAGTTGGCCCTCAAATGCTGCTAAGTTGTAGCTTGGACTTTGCAAAGAGACATGGCGGGGTATGACCTGGTGAAGTGTTTTGCAGAAACGATATCATTTTGTACAGACAGAACAAAACCCCTGTAGGACGTGCAACCAGCCATTTGACCCCAGATCTCCCATCCATACCATGATTTCATGACCTTGGTACCATGAACCCCGAAAAATACTGATCCATCGCCTCAGTATCCTCCAACGCTCCAACCCAACCCACATACTGATCCGGCCTCAAGATTACCACACAACCATCCAATCTATTCACGCCATAGTTTTCGCACGCATTCCCATATCCCTCGTGGTAGCTGATATCATCAACATATATCTTCCAGTAATCCCACCCATCACGTTCATCGAACGGATGGAAAATATCGGGAAAATTGTCCAACTCAGTCTCCGCTCTCTTCGCACTATGAATCGTCAAGATATCGATCACAGAATCAATCTTCTTCCCGGCAGGCGTGAATCGTTTAATGAACGACTTCGGCCCAGAAAGAACAGATCCCAGAATCGTAACACGCTCCATCTGCTTCGCAGTCGAAACATCACCAGCAAACACCACAATTCGCCATCGCCCATCACTCTTCAACATCTCCTGGAACTGCCACGGTCTCGCGTCAGCCTGGTTCAAGACCTGAAAACTAGGCATCCGCATCCCAATCTTGATGTTCTTCGCCAGAGCTTGGTTTCCAATAACTCGCTTGCTCTTTTCGAGACCAACATCTGAACCGTCACCTTGCTCTTGGGCATCTCCCTCTTTGGCGACGATCACGCTGGCGCCGTAATCGACAGCTACGCCTGAGGCGAACATATTCCCTTTCACGAAGGCGTCTTTGAATTCGTCCATGCTGATACCTGCTTCGTCCATGACGTCCTTGGCTGGACGACCTGAGAACAGGCGAGAGAACTTGTGGTCGAAAGCGATCAGGTCCTGAGCGATGCGTCGACGTTCGGATTGATACGTCTTAAGGATCGAACGGTCTGCCGTACCATTTACAACAGCGGCGATCTTCCAACCCAAATTGAACGTGTCTTGCATACTGACGTTCATGCCTTGACCGGCCTTAGGAGAATGGGTGTGCACTGCGTCGCCGGCGAGGAAGATGCGTTCGTTCTTGGAGAAGTTGGAGCCGACTCGTTGGCCAATCTGATAGGCAGTCCACCAGTCGCAATATTCGTAGTTTAGCTTGTATGGTGCTAGAGTGCGTTGGGCGGATTCGAGAATCAGCTGAGGGGTGATAGATTTTCGGTCGAGCTATACGAATCAGTTACTGTCATGAGGTCTGGGGTGGGGAAGGAGTTACTTTGTTTCCTCCCTTCTCGGTTGTGGTCATCTGAATATAGAGACGGACAAGCTTGTTCTCTCTTGGTATCACCATCACACTACCAGAACTGGCGGAGTGGATTGCACATCTCATTCGGATATCAGCTAAGCGGAAGTCAGTAATTATCTTTGATCTGAAAATTCTGACACTTACGAAAGTCGGTGATCGGTATGATGTCAAGAACTCCCCTAAACCATCGTCAGCTCACTGCACTCTGAATAGAGAAAGAAATCTTACCAAATATAATCCGTTTGTTCCCCCTCCAACTTATACCCCAGCTGGTTCCTCGTCCATGAATGTGCTCCATCACATCCAATCATATACTTAGCTTTCACAGTCTCTCTCGTACCTGCCTTCCCATTCGTGGAAGCCTTCTTCAACAGCTCCTGGGTATCATCCGCAGCCATATTACTTCTGAACAGCCCATCTGAAGTCGCCGTCCCAGTGGTCGCAGCGTGCTGATCAGGATTCGCTTCCTCGTCAGTGAGATGCTGTAGCACGACTTTTATCGGGTATGCGTCTAGATCCTCGGCCTTCGACTCGTCGAACGTTAGAGATTCGGGAAGGACTCCACGTTCGACTTCGATGTCGCTGTATTTCTTGAGCGAGTCGAGGAAGAAACGCTCGATGCGACCTGGAAGGCAAGGTTAGGTCTGAGTGACTATGATGGTGGGGCTTTACAGGATATGAGGGACTACCTTGGTGCAAGACAACTTGCTGGAAGCGACTAATATTGGGAATGGTATCCGGGATCCTGTCGGATCTTCGGATCCGGCCTTCAGAATCAGGATTCCAAAGACAGATTTCTAGCATGTGATTACTTTCCTTCCAAGCTCTGTCCGCGAAGCCGAAGGAATCAAATATCTAGATCTGATCAATATGAGAAAATCACAAATAGATTTGGGTTCATACCTCAAGAGTACGGCACTGCAGTCCATCCGCTTGCCTGTTTGAAGTCAGGAACTTAAAGTTGATGTGAAAGCTGAATTGTGAACGTACCCGTTGAAGATCTTGGAGCCTCTCTTGTCCACGATCCTTGTCTTGATCCCACATCTCGCCATCCATGTGGCTGCCATAAGCCTGTAGAGTCAGCAGACTCAGCTCAACCTAGGTTCTGGTAAGAGCACGTACCCAGCAGGACCAGCGCCCACAATCAATACATCGACTTCAGAATGTCCTGGCGCCATCTCGAATATCAAAGTTGTCCCTGATTCAGCTCAGTATCCTTGGGCTAACGTTGAAACTTCCCTGAGCTCTCTGTCATTTAAATCTAAGAAGAAGACAAAAGAGATGGCTCGACCTTGGACAATATATCAAGAGCCCTCATCCGAAGCTTCTCATATAACGGATCCTCCAAAGTAGTTTCACAATGACGGGCCGGGAATAAGAAGCACTCAATGTGACAGGTGAAAGTCAGAAAAGCATGATACTTACAGTAGCTGTTGAAAATGAACTAAATGGCGGGGTATCTAATCTCCTTAAGTGCGGGGTGGTGTGGGACAAGGGACCGCATGAGATCACGGCGGAAACGCCCCGCGGGACGAGCCCTTAGATTTGTATAGCGAGGACAGGGGAACAACAAATCCCGAAAGTGACATCGTGTTGTACTCATTGTGTTTCAACTTTTCTGTTATAATTTCTTAGAACTCCTGGATTGTTTTTTCCAGATCCCGAATGACTTCCGTTTCCAAATTCAGGTTGGCCATCAAGTCGACCATGCCGCAGGCTCTCGTCCGGCTCGTCTTGTCCTCCTTGCCAACACGTCCTGTGAAGTCTCGTCGAAACTGTTTCTGGTCGACTCTTAACCAAATAAGAGCGAGTGCTAGAACTCATGTTTTGTTCTCTTTACGACCAGATCATATTTTCATTGACCACGGAACTTAGATACACAACACTTTACGGTGCGAAGTCACGTGTTCAGATATTGACTTTAAAGTGAGCTAAAAAGACTACCGCTGCATGCCATCCATGGGCTTTCAGTCCATCATGGTATCAGTATTTCTTGAAGCTTGTAATCACATTGGAACTACCATCGCAGAAACTTGTGAGTTTGAAGTCAGAACCAGGTCAGATGCGCCTCTTTACCCGAGCCAATAGCAATTGCATATGACTTCCGCCCAGCTCAGGTACAGCCTCATTCTCAACCTCAATCTCTTCAGTGCCATCTTGAAATCTCAATCTTCGTCCAATAGTCGATATCTCTACTAGCACTAGCTACTGAACTCGGCTGTTAGTAGATACAGCTTGAGGATCTGCCACGATTTCAGTCTCTCCATTTTCGTACCGTCCACTGGCGGAGCTTGACGCATTCCGAATCATACACGTCCAGCCTTCTCCTGATAGATCCGCACTGATCAATGGTATGTTCGAGCACACAACCCTAAGCAAGTACGAGTATGATATTCTGAACCCGTACACCGCATTATCCTACGTATGGGGGGATGCTTCGGATCAGCGCATCATATGGGTCGATGGTCAGCCATTCGCGGTGACCAAGAATCTCCACAAGGCTCTGGAATCCTTGCGAGACGATAATAAGAGCTTGAGTATCTGGGCAGATGCTATCTGTATCGATCAACTCAAGATTCCCAAGCGCAATAGTCAAGTTACACAAATGGGTCGGATCTATAAAAACAAGCTGTACTTACAGGAAGCCATATTTTCACATCACAAAACGCATCTCCACGAACTCTCCAATTTCATGAGCCAGATTTTCCAGAACACCGAGCGAGTCCTCGCTCACATTTGAGATGTACATCGGGGGCACTTCTCGGCGGAATCCTCCGCTTGCAAACTCTGATCTCATTGGCAGGAGCCAGGCAGGAGCCTACCAGGTAATAGAGGGCCCTATTGAATGTGAGTGATGTAAGTCGGCATATTCAGATAGTTTGACCGCTTGACTATGAGAGAATCCTGACAGCCGAAGATGCGTTCCTTTGGTATTTATATCGTCTTGATCTCCTCTCAGCATTCTAGAGCAGGAAAAGCAACATTGAAGCTCGGTTTCGAACCTGAAACAAATACGGACAAATACTTACAAGTAAAAAGGACAGAAAGTATGAGGATTTAAGGTAGGACAGGTACCGCAGCTTGAAGACTGCCAGCAAAAGGCTAGATTCGTCGTGTCAACAATATTGGCCAAGGATTAAGCGAGATCGAGGAGGGTATTGCCAGGCAACAATGTCGACACGACTTTTCAATATTACTCTTGTGATGATCTTTACACTCTAATTCTTGACTGAGCTCCAGATGTAACAAACTGATCGCCAGCAGACCTGTCAGACGCATTAATTCATCCGTCTCGCGGAAGTCATTGGACGCGTCTTCCTTTCAGCCATGATGAGGAATGCAGCATGGTGCCACTGTCCTGAAACGCATTCAAGCTTCTGTCTACAGATCAAGCAAATATTAGTTTCCTGCCTAAAGGTCAGTCGTGCATGCTTGTTTTGACGCATGTTGACACCGGTGCGCCTCACCGGGCCCGAGAGTCGTGGTTGCTACAATGCGCGCCAATGATTAGGGCTGTAGGTCCCGCTTAGCAAACTTCGGGCTTTATCACAGCCCGAAGGAAAGGGAATTAAGCTTATCAGAACGACTTTCTGTCATGTCGTCATGCTTCTCTGAATTATCCCGATTCTCGGGTCAGGCTTCGGGTTTTGCTACAACCCGAATTATACGTAGAGCCAGAAATTGTTTATCGTGTTTTGCAAGGCGGCAGCATGGGAGAGGCATCGATATAAATGAGACTGATCCCCTCGCAATGCCAAGAGGATTTCAGCAACGCGACACCCATAACAAACTTCAAAAATGATCTCAAAAACACCCGCCATGTCAAAACTCAAAGTTCTCATCTCAGGCTCAGGAATCGCGGGCAGTGTCTTCGCATCCTGCCTGCTACGAGCATACCCCAATGCAAACATTACGATAGTTGAACGCGACCCTGCGCTCCGGCTAACAGGCGCCAGCGTTGACATTCGCAGCTCAGCCGTCAACATCATCAAGTGGATGGGCGTGGAAGGAGAGATACGCACGAGATCCACGAAAGAAGAGGGTATGCAAATGTTAGATATGAACAGCAAAGTGATCGCAACATTCCGAGCAACCGGCAGCACAGACATTCAGAGCATGACATCAGAGTATGAAATATTCCGCGGAGAGTTGGCGAAAATCTTTATCGATCCTGTGGTCGACAAGGTGAAAGTCATCTTTGACGAGACTGTCGAGACTTTTGAGGAGGAGGAGGACGGGGTTCTGGTCACGTTGGCGAAGAGCAAGAAGGTGGAGAAGTACGATCTTCTGGTCGCTGCGGATGGCCTTGGGTCGAAAATTCGCGGGAAACTTCTCAACGCCAAACCATCAGATCAAATATATGACGAAGGGGTGCATATTGCTTACTTTACCATTAAAGAAGATTTGTTGAAAGGCTGTCTGCTAGCAAAAGGAGTCAGCTCAACCGGTGGACGCGCTGTGAATATCCGACCCGATCCCCACCCAGAAGGACGTACGAGAGCAATGTTCATGAATGTGACGTGGAACTCGAATGTTGAGATGAAGGCCAGACTCAACAAGGCTCTCAAGGAAGGAGACGAGGCTTACATGACGTTGATGGAGGAGCTCTACGCAGATATGGGCTGGCTTACGCCGCAAGTATTGCGGGGTATGCGAGAAAGTGATGATTTCTACTGCACGCTGTTCGGTCAAGTACGATCACCCAAGCTACACGACCGACATGTCGTTCTTCTCGGCGATGCTGGATATGCGACGCCTGGAATTGGGACCAGTCTAGCTATCATTGGCGGATATGTCCTTGCCGGGGAGCTTCTGAGAAGCGAGGGTGATGTCAAGAAAGCGTTGGAGGCGTATTCGGAACTTGTGATTCCCTTTGTAAAGAGCAAGCAGGGCAATGATGTTGCCATACAGTTATTCACTCCGCAAACGTGGTGGGGCATTGGAATCAGGAATACACTTCTTCGGGTTGTCACGACGTTGAAGCTCGATCAATTGGGAATGAGTGTTGCAGCGAAGATTGGTTTCACGGAGACGAAAGCTCCGTTGCCGGAGTATCCTTGGCCAGTACAATGAATGCCACGACGTTTCAGATGGCTTAATGGAGTATATCGATCTCAGCTCTTGGAATGAAGACTGGTAGCAAATAGAATAGTAATAATGAAAACATACCGTAAAAGCTCTGTGAGAGATTGGTCGCATGAATACTTTGTGAAACTAAGAATGGCTTCCCATGATTCGCGGCACACGCATGCTACGAGGGAAGCCATGCTTCTTACAGTGTGATACTGTGGACCGGATTTGGCAAGTTCATATTTTTCTTTCAACGATTCAAGCCGGAATACCGAGAGTCATTGTCCAAATAGACCTTGCTAAAGCTCAATTACCCCTCGGCGTAGCGATGGCTCCACTTCAGCTCATATCTTTAAAAGTCTGCAAATAGCTCCAGAAAAATGAATTGATTTGACATCTGGTCCTCGTTCTAACTGACAAGATCTGCTTTCGAAAAATGTTAATCTTTCTCATGCCAAAAGTATACCTGGCAATCTCTTTCAAGGGTAGCTCTCTGTGAAGAGACAAAGAACGAATACTGTGTCTATGAGATTCATGCAGCTCGGGACTTCTTTCATCGAGAGACTCTCAAAGTAATCGAGTACAGAAAGTGATTGAATGAGATTACACAAACCATAGCGCACTGAAGATGGGAGAGAACGAAGTAATCGAGGTCTGTCGGCCAAAATTGTCGCCAGACCAGATGGAGCCATACCATCCCGAGACTTGGACCGATCCAACCCCAGAAGAATCTATGTCAAGACACAATAGAGTCAAGCAGTCTGTTCGAGCGCGAGACGACCGAATCAAAACAATTTATACACCTCTCTGGACGGACTTCGTCTCGAAGCCAGAGAACTCCTGTTGGTCCACATCCTAAGTCCCAAATCAAATTATCTAATAGTTGCTGTAGCATTTATCCATCAAAACATCGAAGAAACAGATGTCCTGGATCCCGAGCGAATTGACCGCTTAGTACCATATTTCAAGGCTCTCGCAACAACAATCCAAACATACAAACTCACAGACTTCGCAGTCACGACAACTCACCCCATTCCGAAGACCAAGAACAAACAGCCGCTAATCCCCAAAGAAGCAACGTTTACCGGCAATGTTAGGATCATCGACAAAAATGGCGAGACTCTCTGGTTTCGCGGCGAAGGCATCGCCAACGAGCTACACGAGGAATTGAGGGCTACGAACCAATCGAAATAACGAATGAACGAGCTGGCGCGAAACTCAACAGCATTTACCTGCATATCCAGACAGCTACGACTCCCGACATCCGCAGCAGCAGTACCATAAGGATGAGGGAAGATATTTTGAGAAGCAAGGTCTTCCCTTTGGCACACACCACTTTTTACATCTTCATGAACAAGGTCAGAAGAATAACCAGACTGCTAAAGAGCGGCTCGTTGTTGTCAGACGATGTGCGAGGATACTTTTGGAGGGTGTGCAGGGGGTAATCCAAACCGCAAAGCCAAAGGTGAAGCGGTGAAAACCTGGTTTGAGGAGACCAAAGAGACAGAAGTTGCTTTGGGTTTGTGGTACTCGGTTGTTGAGCCAGAGGCCTTTGCCAAGCAGCAGGAGTTCCGGCAATGGCTTGTTGACGAAGACACTGGCTTGACAACTCACAGCAGATTCCAGTTTTCCACACTACAAGTTCGAGTTGAAAACCAGGGAGCCGAGCCTCACAAGGATGGTGGAGATGCAGATAATTCTTTCACGTGCTGGACTGCGCACGGTATTGGTGCTGGCTCTGTTGATGTTTGCTTCCCGGAACTTGGACATCGAGTCAAGGTGTTGGGAGGAGACGTTATTGGTTGTAGAGCGAGTTTGCTAGATCATTGTGTGTCGGAGCTGAAGGATCCTCGCGGCATCATACTTTATGCGATGAAGCAGAGGAGGGAAGACATGAAACAACATGTTAATTTTCTACTGGATGGCCCGGAGAAAGATTCTATTCTGGCGGCGAAGGCTGCTCGAGACAAATTGAAATATGACGAGGCACAGAGAGAAGCAAAGGAAGAATATAGACGTATTCAAAGAGCAGAGGTCTCTCATCTTGCTGCAAGTACGAGCAGTTCCGAAGACTCGATTGAAGAAGACAGGTCTCTTCAGGACCAAACAGAGGTCATGGAACACGATTACAGGCGAGCTGAGGTTCCCAAATACCCAAATAAGCTTAAGAGAGCATTTATATCACAACGTAAAGCGATAAAAGCAATGAAGCGGAATGGGTTGAGCTCTTCAGAAATCAAGGATGCAGAAGAAAGGCCTGCTTCGGACGTTTATGAGTATGGTAGGAAGGAGGAGGCTAGAAGATGCTTGGGTCTAAATCCATTCGGTGACAAGTTGTTGCGGAGGAGGAGAACGAAGAGAACATGAATACAATAGCATTTGAGACCTGAGAGAGACCAAGTGACTGAACAAAATCTGAGTATCAATTAGAGAAGAATGATTGCTTGGCCTCCTTCCTCGGCCTTAGAAAATGATGAAATCCTGCTCCTCGTCATTGCCAATGACCCCTTCGCCGTCCATCATACCGTGCACGTAGCATTCACCCACAATCTCATATTCCATCACACCATCCTCCTCTGGACCCTCTCTCAACACGAAAGGGACTTCAGCACCCCAGAAAAGTACCACTAGATCGCCAGTTCTCGTCCCTTTTGGAACCATTCCAAGATAGCTCTTCTCTTGCGTAATCGCCATTCTCCTTGGGAAAGCGGCACTTTCATATAGAGCGTCACCACGGATCATGTCTCGCGCAATATCTCGTAAATCTTCCTTCGTAGACATTCCCTCGAATGGGCCATGGTCACGAATGGCTTGCAGGAGTCTGGGTAAGTCTTCTGTTCCATGGTCGTCGACTACAGCTTGGAGTCCGAGTAAAGTACTTCGCGTCGTCTGAAAATGCTTTCCATACGAATGTGGTGCTGGCCGTGTCTTTGATCCTCGATCACCGACCAGGACTCTCCACATAATCTCTTCTTGTTCGCTCTGGGTCATAGAAGAGCAATGTGAGGTGATGAAGTCTTCCACTTCCTGAAACCATTCCACTTGTTGCGGCAGACTGCTCAAAATTGAAGAACTTTTCTCTGATTCGTGATTGAACTTGCAGACCGAAGTTAGGTGTCGAATTTTGTCGAGCACTTGTCCTCGAATCTTTATTTTCATGACAAGCTCTTCATTTTCTTCGTTGGTGAGCTCGTGAGCCGAAATTTGTGCCCGTCTGCTGGTGCCTGCTCGGTAGGGCGATCCGCGTTGAGGTGATCCGGTCACAGTTCCGGTTTCTGATCGAGGAACTGACCACTATCGTTGTTTATGATTCTTTTTAGCAGTGATTTGTAAGATTCTAAAGTCTCACCCAAATTCAGAAATATGCTTACGTCAACGACCCATGAAGGAATTCTATCGTGTGGTTCATTTTTTGCCGTGACCTCAACTTCCGTCCACCCAATACCGGCATATGGCAAGCTTTCAAATATGTGTCGGTTGCGGAGAGTGTGATATGCCACTCGCAAAAGAGTCGTTTTCAACGGAACCGTATAATCAATGAAACCTTTCAATTCATGTTCAAACCCTTCCGCGCAAGCTAAAACCGCGAAAATCTTGTCGACTTGAACTGTTGCTTGAAATATGGACGTTCGTCGAAGTATGTCCACCAGCGGTATGCCATGGAAGAATATGCCAAGATCCTTTCTTTCCCTCCTCATATGATCCATGACGATGAATTGATGCAAGCCCTTGAATCTGCGGTCGATGAAAGCTTCCCCGGTATAAGTAAACACAGCCACGAGCTCATGAAATCTAGGATCCGAGAAAATCAATTCCAGCGTCCCGAAGTACTCCCATATCATTCGCCAGTTGCCGTACAACACAGTGACAGCGCTAGCGAAAGCAACTTCTTGAAACACCCAGACGCGAGTAAACCACTTATTACAGAGAAGCTGGTAGAAAGCTTCGACACGAGCATTCAGGGCCAAGTCCTTACCGCTGAGACGTCTGAGATACAACTCTGAGATATATGCAGAGAAGTTCTCAGGGGTGGAAATGAGGAAAGTGAATATGAGCTCATTGACCATTGCCATCGCCAGCCATGCGTCTCTATCTTCCCCGAGGCAAACGTAGACGTGAGAAGCCTTTTCGTATATAGATTTCATCATTGGAACCTGATGATTCTTTTCCTCCAGATTAAGTTGATCAATGCAAATCGAGTCGATCCAAATACATGAAGGGCGAAGGAAGGAGCTGCGTCGACGAAGAATGTCGTGGATATTTGTCGGTACATGGTGTTGGCGGCCATTGAGGACGATGAGATGCATGCTCCCTTTGATCGGTTGAAAAGTACAACACTTTCTGCCTTCCTCGTCTGTTGAGACTCTACGCTTGGGCTTTTCGCTACATTCGGCAGAGTGCTCCAATTGTCTTTGGCCCCAACAGTATGAGATGCACTCATATTCTGGGTTCTCTCCAAAAGTGTAAGGTTGGAGATCCGCATGTACTTCTAGGAAGGGAACTCGTTGCCGTATATGAAGAAGTCGAAATTGGCCTTTGCAGATTTCTAGATGGAGGTCCTCCAGGTCCGAGTCGCTAAAGCCCGGTGTAGGAAACTTGAAGACCGGGAGACTAGTCGGATTTGGAAACCGTAGACAAAATCTTATCAGGACTTGCGCTGTGCATAATACGAGCGAGCAGATCTTGGTCTCCGATATCCAGTGACCCATTCTATCAAACGTGATCTTGGATCGATAGTATGCGCTCACCATCCAAGCCAAAAGATACGGGTCAACTTTGTTCAAATAGCAGAGACCTTTGCCGCCAAACATTATAAATCCACCTACAGCGGTTATGGCGGAGAAAAAAATTGTCCAAGTAAGCTTATTCCAAATAGCCCCAAATACCCATAGCGTGACAAACATCAACCGGATTCCAAGCAGAGTTGCTACATACCCCGCCAGGAGAAACGCAGCACGAAAAAAGGTCTTTGACTCCGTCTCAGTAGTAAAAAATCGTGCCGTGAAGAAAGGCTTGATGATGATGCCGTTGATAAGATGATAGAGTTCTCTTGGGCAGAAGATAGCAAAACAACACGTTCGGATGAAGAGACTTGTTGGACCAAAGATCATGTGAATCCCGATGCTGGTGACGATGGCAACGATAAAGCCAACAGTGAGGTCAACCGCGATCTTAACATACCAGTCGCTCTTCATTTCTTCTCTAGCAGTATCGTAAGGATGGTTGAATCCCTCCATGACTGCCACTTGCTGACCAGGGGGTGTCTCAAGTCGGAAGCCGTTGGATACGCAGTCACAGAGCCCGTTTGCCCAGAATTCAAGATAACTGAAATATATCGATGATGAATGATACGCAGCGAAGTCCAAAAATGACTGTCGTGCTAAAATAAGGGTTGATATTGAAGGCTGAAGATATTGATGATGTTGCCGTGGTGCGGTGTGGTGCGGCTGAGGTCACTTGGCCTCATTGGTGAGCTTTCGTATGATTGGGCTCACACTCTGCATCTAAGCGCTGTTATTTTGAGGCTTACTGCTTTGAAGGATCGCGCATCAATGGGAATGCCAACAATAGAATACTATAGACAGGCAATAATTATCTGAGATTTTGGTGACTTGGTTGGAACCGAGTTCTGACACGACCTACTTTCAGCAAGAAATGTCAATACAGCTCAGAATATATACGAACTTTGTATAGCGTCGAATCGTGAACATTGTGCTTCATTCGGTGTCGCTGGTGATTTATATTTTGCCAGAACTTGATCTTTACGAAGCTCAAGGCCTGAAGGCCATTGACTAGCCGGGCCATCTGCCATGTCTCTCCTCAACGTGGGGAGTACGACCCAAATCCCACTCGGTTTACATTTTGGTAGTTGATCCAATATCACCCCAACGGATGTTGTAAAAACACAAAACGGGTATCAGGACGTTGAGACTGGATATTGGACGGGCTGCCTTGTCCAGCTGCGCAAGCAAGGTCCATTATTGCCAGAGTCCAGCCACACCATATTTTGAGCTGCATCGTTCCAGATGCTCTCGCTAGCACCACTGTGTTTTCTCGATGTCAACTGTCAACTGTCACTTGTAGTCCTCGATCTCGCCGACTGCAATCGTTGCGCTCTTGCAAAAACAAACTCGAGTGACTTACTCCCGCGTCCCAGTGCTTGGCCCATTCCAGTCACTCCTCCAGTGGTTCCTTCATTCCCACAAGTTGATATCGTTCCCCATTACTGATTTGGCGTCCGTTCTGGATGTACTTGAGCGTGATCTGAGACAGTCTACCACCACTGGCAGCAAATTGCGTGATCACAGTGAAGGGCTTGCTGGTGTCAACAGTCTTGCCATGTCTCCAGTAGTTTCGCTAATCTCTTGCGTAGGGATTGTAACCACATCCACCTTTGTCACATGTATTGCCCTTGCACGGATGAGGTGTCATTACCGTGGCCATATAGTTCGATTCGAGGATGTCCATCTCACTGCAGCAAAATCCTTGGCATTGTGTATCGCAGTATCCCATTCCAGCACCGGCACCACAGCCTCCTCTTCCACCACTTCCATCTGCAGCCATTTCGGAGAGGTAGAGTGCTCCATTCTCTCCGCAAGGTAATTTAGAGGTGTCGACATCTACGGAAAGTTCCTGATTGAGGAGATTCATAAGGACATATTTGCCATCGGCACCCAAAAGGTAGATACGAGGTGTTGCATTGTTGAGGCCGCTGCTCGTTTCGACATAGTGATACATGATCACTGCGCTTCCCGAGTTAGAGACTCCCATTGCAGCATAATCAGCAGCTGTTCTGGATCTAGGAGACCCTCTAGCGAATCGAGTCTTGATCCAGAACCACGGAAGTGTTCTGCTGGACACAACCTCCTGAGGTGGTGCATTTCCATGTCGGTAGCGGGGAATACTCTTCTGCGGCATAAACCGCAGAACTAGCTGGTAATATTACAGCGACAACGAAGGATTTGAGTCTTGAAAACATTGTTTGTTAGGAGAACGAGAAAATAAGCTTTCCAAGAAATTCTACGATTAAGATTTGATCAGTATGAGTGTTTAATAGTCGTTTCCTCAATACCAACCCCGCTTCTCTGGTAATCAATATCGCCCGTTTAGGTGTCATGTTTCATGGCTGGTGCTTTTACTGCCTGCTCGGCATCTGGATATTATGACTGATGGATTGATATTGTGCGGGGGTCATGATATATTAGCCTGTGTCATGCATGGAACCTCACTCAAAGGCCGCTCCTTGAATTATATCAATTTCCTGGACCGAAGCATGACTAATATGCTAGACCTCGAAAATGAACCCGGAATTTGGAAAGCTTGTTTCGAAATTTGGGGTCAAACATGGTGGATTTCGACTTCAAGTCTGCAAATATTCGTTTTGCTTTTCCTTGTTCAGACGTGTTCTGTATTGACAGAGCATAGCTCTATTTGAAGGAACCCCAGAAAAGTTGCAATGCGATATGATTCTCTCAACTATAACGTCACAAAATACACTAGATGCTCCTTAACCATCTACTATCAAAGTACGTTGGGCAATTGGATCAGCATGTTTTCCTTCGTCCTGTGGTAAGCGAGGGGCATGCCCTTGGTACCTAATCTGACCTTAGCTTTCAGGGTTTTCGCTTAATTCACACAGCGTCCTGAGAGCAAAGCTTTTGTAAGAAAACAGCTCTCTTTGCTCGATTTTCTCCAGTCGCTCAGCAAGAGATTATTCAAATGTGCTGACGTATGTGGCTGGAGGGCTGGTGGACAGATGCTGACATCTCAAGCACGTCAGACGGACACTTTAGGAAGTGATGAGAAGCAAGCGAGGATCACGGAGGATAAGGATTGTTTATTCGTCCCGCTGGCAACACAGATCTGCAGTCAGGTGGGACGCGTAGCATCACGCATAGATCAAGATTTGAGAACATCGTCATTCGATAATCTCCTTTTATCTAACAAATCACCGACTTCACAGCATTCTAGCATACACAGCGTATTGTTTCCTTCTCAAAATGAACGATCACAGTGTTGAGACTGATACGAGCCTCCACCGACAATTTCTTAGACACCCCATATCCACAAGAAAATACCAATACACGCCTCTCAGCAAAACAACGTTCGAGATCAGGCTTCTTGAATTGCTTCCGGCATCCATTTCTACCGAAATCAGAGTCTCGATCAATATCTTTTCGTTCGACGAAGGCACTTTGCCAGACTATGAAGCACTCTCGTATACATGGGGGTCTGTGAAGAGTCCGCAGGAAATCTCTGTCGGGATTGACGCGAGCCATACGTTGACCGTGACACGAAATCTAGCAGAGGCACTTCCGTACCTACGATTTAAAGACAAGCCTCGAACGCTATGGATCGATGCTGCTTCCATAAATCAGCAGGATTTGAAAGAAAGGAGCCATCAAGTGCAAAGAATGGTCGATATATACTGTAGGGCCCGGAGAGTCATAGTTTGGCTGGGAAAGGAGTCGGATGACAGCTCTTTAGCAGTGGATTGTGTGCGAACCTTATCTTCAAAAATTGAGATCGATCCAGGGACCATGAAGGTCCTACCACGAACAAATGAGTCGCACTGGTTGGACTGGAAATCAAAGTTGCCATTTGACGTCGAGCAAACGAAGGCCATAACGAGTTTCTGTAACCGGGACTGGTTTAGACGGCTCTGGATCTGGCAAGAGGTCCGCTGCGCCAGAGACATCGAAGTCTTATGCGGCCACGATTCGCTATCTTGGCAAGATGTCCAAGTCCTTGGGTACTTTGCCCTGCACAAACCTTGGGAACAGTCTTTCTACGATAATATGTCGAGGATCACCAGGTTTCTGCTGTTCAACCTTTGCGGATTAGTGGAATCAAATTCCTTTTTCGCTCTTGTCGATCAGACGAAACATTGCCTCTGTGCTGATCCCAGGGACAGAATCTATGCACTGACGTCGATGGCTACAGAACGCAATATCCAGGTAGAGCCAGACTACGAGAATCCTGTTTCGGAAGTTTATAGATCATTTGTGATTGATTACATTCGATGTCACAAGAACCTGAAGGTTTTGACGCAAGCCGGGAGCCGCAAAGGCATTGGCAATGGTCTGCCTTCGTGGTAAGCCTATTCTCTTTCTTGTTCCAGTTGCTCGTTAGTACTAGAATCTCCGAAGGCATGCTCTTTTTGTTGCCATGAATTATACTTATTTGGTAATTGCTGACTCCTCGCTGCTAGGGTACCTGATTTTTCGACTGCTCGAAACGCAATCCCATTTACGATGACACATGCCAGTGGAAATTCCGTCAGCTCCTTCAGCTTTCCCGATGAAGGGACACTGAATGTAACTGGAGTAGTCATTAGTCAAATCTTTTCATGTGAGCCTTGCCGGCTTCACAACACCAGCGATGTCAAGCCTGAACAGGTGAGGCGAGAGCTCATCCGCATGATGCGCGAAATGCGAATTCGAGGCAACGTGGAATGGGATCAAAACCAACTACACAATCTATACCAAGCGCTATTCTCGGGCGCTTTTGCAGAGAACTACTTTCCCCCATTGTCCAACGAGGAAGCCGTCACTGCAAGTCGAATCGAGGAACTTCTGCACAGGCTTTTGATGCTTGAATATAACTCTGATGAGACGCTGGCTCAGCTCTCAGTGTCAGAGACTTTGGTCATTGAGACAGTTGCTGCTTTCCTGCTTGACCGCAGCGTTGCCCTGTCTTATAAGGGAACCATTGCGCTCGCTCCAGAACACACTCAAGCTGGAGATGTTATGACTGTGCTTCTTGGGTGCGACTCTCCCATGGTACTGCGACCACTTGGTGCTGGTAGATATATGGTAGTTGGTGAAGCATTTTATGATGGAGCGATGTATGGCGAGTTAATACTGGGTCCATTCCCGGAAGGTTGCCGACCGGTGTGGCAATACAGTGATGAATCGAGAACATATTTGATCTCGTTCTTAGACTGTGATACTGGGAAGTTGCAGCTTGATGATCCGAGGTTGGAAGGTGTTCCACAACTCACTCACGATAGTGGAGAGGACATGGGCTCTTGTGATCCCAGACTAAGTACCGAATTCTTCAGGAATCGAGGGATCAAGATGGAGACCCTAACCCTAGTCTAGCAATTTAGGGGATCAATAACATGATGAGATCTGGCCCGCCGAGTATTTCGTGAATATCAGAAAAGAGCTCTGGGTAAACAAGCGAGACGATGATTCAAGAAGATATATGACTGCTAGATGTCCTGGAATTTTAGCGTTCTTGGTCCCACTTTTGAGTCTCGAAGTTCTTCTTCACTTCTTCTGCAAATTTATCATCACTCAGAATACGATATCCAACAGCAGCCATCCCCTCAATGTTGAGCAAACACCTCTCAAAGGACGCCTCCGACCCCGCACCTCCAGCGAACCCCGCCGTATGAGGAAAAGCTCCATTCGACGGAATGCCAAAGATGCCCTGCCAACTCGGACACTCATAACTAACATTTCCCTGATCAGTCGATGCGGGTGTCGTCGCTCGCGTCGTGTTGTTCTGTACTTGGTAACCGAAGCCAACCATGGCGTCCTGAAATGCTTGGCAGATGGGAAAGTTCGGTCTGAGGTCGGCATAAGCTCCCAGCGGAAGAATGTCAAATTCACAGCCAGTTGCTTCTGCTGCTCCCTCGAAGCAGCTCCAGGCTCTTGCTTCCAACGCTTTTGCTCTGGCGAGTGTTGGGGCTCTTACTCCGAACTCCAACACTGCTTTGTCGGGAATGATATTGGCAGCTGCCCCGCCCTCTTTGATAATACCAGAAATACGTTCATCGGGTCGAATCTGCTGTCTCAGTACTCCAATACTGGTGTATCCAGCTACAGCCGCATCTAAAGCATTCACACCTTCCCAGGGAGCTAAGGCAGCATGAGCTGGCTTACCTCGAAACGTGACCTTGAATGCTGTTATTCCCAGAGTTCTGTCATATGCATCCCCCAGAACACCTTCAGGATACACACTTGAACTGGTCGGATGCATCATCAAACATGCATTCACATCCTTGTACGCCCCTTCTCCAACCAATCTGATCTTTCCTCCAATGTCTTCTTCAGCCGGAATTCCTAGCAGGCGTACTCTACCAGGCCTGTCACTCTCTTTCAAAGCGTCAACAACTGCTAAGAAAGCTCCTAGCGAGGAAGTCGCGATGAGGTTGTGTCCACATGCGTGGCCAAGTTCTGGAAGAGCATCATATTCGGCGTTATATGTTACGACTCTTCCACCTGATCCGAACTCTGCTTCAAATGACGTCTCAATTCCGTAAGCGGGGAATTACTTTGATATCTCGTTGGCTTTGTAATGCTGCAACAAGTGTGTCGTGTGCAGTAAACTCCTTGTAGTCCAATTCTGGATTGGAGAAAATCTAATTCTTTCAGAATCTGAAAACAATAACAAAGACCGTACAAGGACCACTGACCTTATTGTTGACTTCTGACAGCAGTTGCCGATGCCTTCTCACGCTCGTCTGAAATCCCGCTGAAGCCATTATTGCAACCGACAATCCTCGATTCTGAGTCTTGTTACAGCAGCACTCTTCTGTCAAAAAGCCAAGCCAAACTTAGAACAGTCTTAGATGATAATTAAACCTAAGAGCCAAGTTGAGCGTGCTTCGCTCAATTGTATGCAAGTCCGGCTAGATGACAGTCCCACCAAGAATTGTATCTCCACCGCGGGGTTGTTTTCCACGCTATGATAGGCGAGCGATAGGCAAGCGATAGCTAAATAGGCGGGGCTAGTTTCGCCCCTTCTTCGCTATCAACAGAGTGAATATTCCTGGACATTTGTCAGCTTCAAGACTGCTTACTTTCCAGATCTTTCACATTCACGGTCTGGATGTGATTTTGTTATTACAGCCTCCAAATTTCACCTCGGCTATCTGATCGTTCTTGCCTCGAACCTTCTTTCAGTGCTCAAGCACCAAGTTTCGATTTTGCACCCCGCCAAGACCATACCCCATCTTTGATTTTGGTAGAAGAGAACGCTATCTACTTTTTGCTACCAGTCTAGATCAGGCCTAGGCAATGTTTACATGGGGTTATATGGGTAACGAGATCCATTGAGTCTGTTCTCCTTCCTCGTTCTCACGTGGATGCCTTGATTTCCACAACGAGTCAGAGTCATCTCTCGAAATTTTCTTCCATTCTTTCCTTCGTGGGCAAAATCAATCAGCATGGCTTCTCAAAGATTGATAATTGGTGTAGACGTCGGTGGTAAGTGCTTAACCGAGATAGGAGTAACACATGGTTGCTGATACACTCATCGATAGGGACCAATACTGATGCAGTTCTTCTCGACCCCACCAAAACGGGACCAGCAGCTGTCATCTCATCTTTCAAAGCCACGACTGGCACAGATGTCACAACTGGAATCGAAGAAGCCATTCGGACACTCCTCAACCAAGCTAATGCGTCGTCATCCAGTGTGGCCAGTCTGATGATTGGCACGACAGTAAGTGAATCGAGTTCATGTATTTTCATGGAGCTCTTCTGACGGCAAAGCACTTCATCAACGCCGTTGTGGAACGAGATGCCTCTAGACTTGAGCCTGTAGCCGTCTTGCGATTGGCTGCTGGAGAATACATGAAGAATACCCCGCCATTTATCGACTTCCCTCCAGCTTTGGCAAAAAGTACGCCTGTTGATCACCATTTGGTATGAGAACTTTTGCTTATGTGAGACAGTAATCAATGGCTATGGCGCCAAAATATCCGGTGGTGTCCAAATCGACGGCTCAGAAATCGGCCCCATCAAAGAAGATGAGATTATCAAGCAGGCAAAGATCATCAAGTCAAAGAGTCTTCAAAAAGTTGCTGTCATTGGCATTTACTCACCTTTCGATGAAGAGTATAAACAAGAATATCAAGTACGTGATGTTTTGAAGAAAGAGCTTGGCGATGAGGTGGAGGTTGTATGCTCTAGAGACGGTGAGACCATATTATCCTACAACTTACCCTCGTAGATAGCTAACAAGCACAAAGTCGCTGGCGTCGGCATTTTGGCTCGAGAAAATGCAGCCATCCTGAATGCATCAATCCTTCGCTTTGCCAAGAGAACAATCAACGGCTTCAAACGAGCCATGAAGCGTCTCGACGTAAAATGTCCCTTGTACCTGACATCCAACTCTGGGCAACTGCTCTCTTCCAGAGAAGCAATGCTATTCCCAATTCAGATCTTTTCTTCAGGAGCAACAAATTCCATCAGAGGTGCTTCATTCCTGTCATCAGCGGGTAAGCAGACGGAGAGCAGATACGTGATTGACATTGGAGGAACCACGACAGATATCGGATGCCTTCTCCCAAGTGGCTTTCCACGGCTGGCCAGCGCATCTACCGAGATTGGTGGAGTGAGAGTCAACTTCGCGATACCGCAAGTGGAAAGTATTGGACTGGGTGGTGGCTCGCTCGTGCACGTGCCTGTAAGCGCAGAAGGGAGATTCAGTATTGGACCAGACAGTGTGGGACAAGCTCTGAGGGAGAAGGCGAAGTGCTTTGGTGGCGACTCTTTGACGGCGACTGATATCATGGTCGCAGCTGGAGAGGCAAAGGTGGGTAATGCAACGCCGGAGGTTCTACTCGAAACAATAGAGGCTGCGAGGAAGAAGATGAAGATCATGATTGAGGATCTGATCGACAGGATGAAGACTTCGCCGGAGCCGTGTAGTCTGTTGTTGGTAGGAGGTGGCGCCTTCCTGTGTCCGTCAGAACTGGTGGGAGTTGCGTCGATAGAAGTACCCGAGCATTCTGGCGTCGCTAATGCTGTAGGAGCTGCTGTGTACGTCACGCTGTTCGAACTTTTCAATCTGCTAATGGTGTAATAGAGCCGAAATTGGAGAGGCGGCGGAGCTGATGGTTGACAATGACAAGAAGGACACCACATTGGTTGAGGTCAAAGAAAAGGCAATCGCTGCAGCGGTCGCCAGAGGGGCAAAAGAAACCGAAGTCAGAATAATCGAGGAAGATGTTTCTGGGATCCCTTACATCGAAGGAAAGTCCAAGATCATCGTCAAAGTCGTTGGACCCGTCGACTATAAGCGGTTTTTGAACAATGCTGAGATTGATTTTCTGGAGTCGTCCACAGACGAGGTCTACGATGAGATGAAGAAGTGGGAGATCGAGGATGTAAAGGCATTTACCGAGGCAGATATTAATCACGTAACCTACAAACCACATATCGACAGTAACCGAGTCTGGCATCTGACAGAAACAGATGCCTACTACATTTCGATCGGTTGCTACATCCTCGGTTGTGCAGGTGGAGGTACACCGTACGGCTCGTATCTCGAACTTCGACAGGTTCTGCGTGATGGCGGAGATGTCACCATAGTTGATATCGAGGACTTGGCAGAAGATGTGTTGTGTGGACCCGTAGCTGGAATGGGGAGTCCAGTCATTGCCATCGAGCGCCTTGGTGGTAACATGATTGGCGAAGCTTGGGAGGGCATGGAGAAGCATCTTGGGACCAAGTTTTCAGGTGTCATGGCTGCGGAAATTGGTGGCTCGAACGGCTTTGCTCCTCTTCAGATGTCGCATGCTTACAAGATTCCTTGTGTTGATGCGGATGTCATGGGTAAGAACTTTCGAATTAGATATTTGCCTGTCTGCTGACTTTCTGCAACTCGCAGGCCGAGCATTCCCGGCGTTCGAAATGAGTTCACTGTTCATTGGAGCCAAAGACGACGACATCAACCATCTGCTTCCCGTATGTTTGGCAAGTGGAGATGGAACAACCATGACATTCAGCACATCAAAAGATGCACTTGCTGTTGATAAAGTGCTCCGGGCGATTTGCATAACCATGGGGTACGGACTACCTCCCATCTCAGGTCAAATTCCACGCTAATCCTGTGTGACCACAGGCTTGCCGCAGGTATTGCCGCCCGACCCTGCACCAAGACCGAACTCCAACAATTCAGTATTCCCAAGTCCCAATCCCTCGCCTGGCGTCTCGGGCGTGCCGTCGCAAAAGCTCGCGTCAAAGGCACCATCGCAAGCGTTCACAACGACCTCATCACTGAGTTCGGTGGCCCGCAAACAGCGAAGAAAGTCTTCGAGGGTAAGATCGTAGGCATCGGGAACACGATATACAAGGGCCATAGTTATGGAAAACTCATCATTGAGAAGCTCAAGGATTATGAGAAGGAGAGTGAGGCTGTTGATAGTGATGATTCCGGGCCAGAGAAGGTCGAGATTCCATTCAAGAATGAAAATTTACTTGTTGAGGCGTGCTATAAAGATGGAGAGAAGAAGGTATGTTATCACCCTGGAAAGAGAGATAGGGGATCGACTGACTTTGTTCAATCTAGATCTTGACAATGGTTCCAGACCTTATCATGGTTCTCGACAGGCTCACTGGCGAGGCATGCGGTGTTCCTGAATATCGTTACGGTCTCAAAGTCATGGTCATAGTAGCTGCTGCTCATCCTTTGTGGACGAGTAAGCGGGGTTTGGAGATTGCTGGACCGAAGGCGTTCGGGTATGACTTTGACTACGTGCCTTGTGGGACTTACACAGGAATTATGAGCGTCATTGATGAGTTCGCGGCAAAGCCTTAAAGCGGCTGCAATTGTAGCGATAATCCAATCTGTCGAAATGTCATCAAATATCAACTCCGTATGCTAGGACTCAGGCAGCTGATAGTACGATCGAGTCGTTTCTCCATATCTTAAAATGTCGTCAGCACTATGCAGAATCCTTTAGCACGCAAGAGTGATACGGTTCTTGAAATGTCTTCCACTGAACGACTCCGTAAGAATCGTCCGCATATGATAGATGCTCATCTAGATATTATCGAAGGGCCCAAATACCGAGTTGCGGTGCCATCTGCTTGCACGCAAGCCTTAGTACAGACTAATTGCTAAATCCTCGTTTCAAAATCCAAGCTTCCGCCTGAAGACGCGAGTTCCAAGTGGCCGTATTGATCTGCAACCGTCGAAACTTGTAAAGGTACTGCATAGTGGGAAAGCGCTTGTATCGAGTCAGAGGGTGAAGCGGAATTCCATTGAGAATTATACATGTCGTTCTGACATGTATTGTAGGAGCTTGTTTGCTGTTCATAGCCCCCAGTCTCGAAGGTTTGGCTGTTGTATTGCGATTGCGCTGGGTTCGACTGATGATCCCAGCTCTCTCCATTCCAGTCCAGCGCTGACGATCTTTGAACGCTATAGCCTGGATCTGGGTCAATCTCTGGAAGAGGCGGGTGCTGACTGTTGTAGTCCGCAATAAGCTGAGCTTGGGCATTTCGAGCGAGCGTGCCAATGAACTGTACCTTTACGTTGTGCTCGACGGTATAGACTTTGGCGTAATTAACCCTTGAAGCTAAGTGTAGCTTATGACGAGAATTCTCGGGCTCCATACGAAGAGCTGCTTTGGTAAGGCATTCTCTAGGTAACATCGTCGGGCCCTTGGATTTGTCGGTGTAGATAACAGCGTGATCGCTAGCATGCACTCCTCTCTTCAAAGTTCCTTGGCCTGAGTATGTGAGTATGGGCAAACACAAACTGTGGCCAGCGAAATTATTGATAATCACAAATCTACGAAACTTGCGAAACGTGTGCTTTGACATCGAGGTATCGTCACCGGATATATCGGTTCCATCCGTTCCACGGGGCTCGCTCCAAATTATTTTGAATACCTTTCCAAACTTGAATCTCTTCGACTCATGAACCTTGAACTCTAAATACAAACTTAGCGCTATTACCCCGAGGGGAACTGTCAGAAACTTACCAGGCGGCAATTCATCAGGATTTGTGCCTGGATCTCTGGTATGAATAGTGGTGGGAGGTCGGCCTCCCCAGCGTGGTACTGCTGCAAATTGCTCACTGTCTGGGACTGGATAATGCGAAGAGTAGTTTTGTGGTGCACTGGCAACACCGACACTCGAGCCTTCAGCCGCACCCTCGCCAGGCATTGTCAATTGCTCTGGCGTATAAGTCGTTGTCATGGACTGGTTTGAGCCTCCTCCAACGTCACCGCCATGTACACTGTCGATATGTTCGTTCAAGTCCGATGGTGAAGCGAATCCACATGGGTATCGACGAGCGCAGTTCGCGAATCGGCAATGGTAAGGACCATGCCATTGCTTGTTGTGTCGCCTCAACTTATCAGCCCTTGCCCAAGTGGTAACATTTGCCTGACATTCCTCAATGTCGCATTTATACGGTCTATCTCGATTGTTCGCATGGTCCGTGATATAATGTCGATCGCGTTCGGACAAACGAGGGAAAGTCAAAGAGCAGCTTGGCCAACTGCATGCAAATCTGGACGCGAAAAACGAGGAGTCGTTACTGCTGGAGGCCATCTTAGCCGATGATGTTGCCCTGCTTGGGATCTCAAATGAAACATAGGAACGGTATTCGTGAGGAGATTCGAATGCGGCACTTGGCATATCAGAATACATAGAATCGTGAGGGCGATCTTGGTCAGATAAAGACGTAAATTGCGACGACGCCAGTCCGACTGCTTCTCCATCCTCTTCTGGTGGGACGGGCGAGGTGACATAGTCGCTGCGACGTGCCCAACTGAACCCACTCGACATTTGAGACATCTTGCATCTTGAATCGGATTCAGAAGGTATTGAATTGACGGAAGCAGGTCGTCAATCATTTGATGCCTCGGCATGGAGTCAGAGCCAGGACATCATCTGCGTCAGAGGTGCATGATGCATTGCTGCCTTAAAATTGAGGCCCAAACACGCTCCATCTAGGTAGAACTTTGGGATCTCTTTGGTACATAGGAGCCTTGCAGATGCGTGTAGCCTGGTCGACTGCGTTTCTCATTCTCTTTCAACGATCGAGAGAACACTTTAGGCAATACTCGCCACATTTGTCTCGCCAGATTCGTCCACGCTGCGGGCGAATGCGTGTTACATCGGTGCCTCTGATAACAGGATATGGCCGGAAGATGAAGGCTGGGTTCTATAGGGCTGTAATGCTAAATTATATCAGACGATATCATGTGCAAAAAATTACAGATTCCATCAAAAGTACCGCCCGGAGACCGAAATCTTTTTACTGCTCTTCGATTAGCTTTCGAAGTTCTTTCTGGCTTCATCTCGAGCCGGGAGGCTAATATGCTACTTGCCAGAATGAATCTGGCCGACACTCGTGGTACCTAGTTACAAACTACCCATAGACTTATTTTTCCTCCAAAATATATGTACTTCTAATACGGTTAGCCTGATCTAGGCACAAACTGATGAGTTTCCCAGGTTTGAGGCAGCCGTAGCAAGCTCAGGTCGCCTTGCATACTATCCCTGCTGTTATTGTTCTGTGGCTGACTGGTGACAACGGCTGCAGTTTCGCCCGCTTCGGAACAGGGCGAATAGTATATGTGCCAGCCTGGATAGCCAATGGTTGTTGGGCCGCTCGCATTGACAACACCATTGGCAGAGCTAGACCGTTGCGGCGATGTGCGATCTTGTTGCACTCTTCTGCTCTCTTCGCTGCTCATCATCACTCTCTTACAACCACAGTTTTGTTACGCATCTCAGGAGTCACAAGTACTATTTTGGCTGCTGTTCTCGAATCACTTCATTATAGCAATTCCAGAGCAACCCCTCGGCAACCAGGCTACTGCATTGCATGCAAGCACTTTCAAAATATGGCCTTACAGCTCGATAGACGAAGCAGCTGTCCTTTGTGTTGGCGAAAGAAGCGTCCAGTAATATATTCCACTTGGAAATTGGCATCACAGTACTAACTGATGAGTGAAGTGCCTGCGAGATCCCACGACGGGTCAGTGCCGCCGCTGTAAAGGCATGAAATTGACCGGCAGAGGCCTAGAACGGCCCGTCAATATGTGGAGGTTCGACGACGCTGGTAATTTGAGTAAGTGGTGGTCAAATCTGTCAACTGTTTTGGATACAGACACTGAAGGTACATGAGCAGTCATTCATGCCGAGATCTACAGGTATCAATCAACTCAGTCCCTGCCGAACAGACATGCTTCGGGAAGTTGTCTTATAAATCTGGATACCACCAACTCCGATGTAAACCTCCTTAGTATACAAATCAGGACCTCTAATCGCATGACCTTCTCGGCGTATGAAATTCGCATCAACGGAACTTTTGGTACTCACAATCTAGCTGTGGTGGAAGAGCTCGATAGAATGGTTCATGACCATCTTACCGCATGGCTTCACGGAGAGGACAACGCTTCTCAGGTGATTCGTTGGGCTAGCCTCACCGGAGGCTATATACACTTGTTGTTTTCTGCGACTCCCAGCGAAGAAACAGGAGAGCTAGTCACAACGACAAAGGATGGAACGTTGTGCGATAACGACTACGGGAAATATGCACTTCGTGAGCATCTTCAATATCTCACCTTCTGCAGACTTCGAGAACTCATGCAAGTGACCCTCGAAGCCATCAATATTAACCATCAAAACGATCATTTGGAAGAGGCATTGGATGCCTTTGCTGCAGCAGGGATGCTAAATTGCGAAGTGGCGCATTTTAAGGGCAGGCTCCTGGATGGAAAGGTTTCCGACAAGGTACGTGCTGCACAGCATGCAAACCACTCCCTGTTAAGCTTCAGACAGTATTTCTCTTCCAGAATGAAGGATTACTTTGTCGATTGGTTCTCCTCAATCGAAACAGAGCTAGAAATCCATCTTTGTCAAAATTGCGGCGGCTGCCCAGACTGGAAAAAGGCTATCTTAGGGTCGAAAAAGAAATCCCGACGAAACGGGGAGACCATCACCCTGTCTCTCTCACTCCAACGAGTCATTCATTCACCACGCGAGCCGCCATCTGCCGGTTCTGCCTCGCAAAGCCCCGCGTCCTCAGGGGAGAGGGGCATAGGTAAATATTTGTCGTATCCAAGCTCATCCCCAGGGCTAACACCCTGGGATCCATTTTGCAGCGCACCTGGTGAATCAGAGCATGAGTCAATTCACGTCTCAGGCCCGTTGCCAGATCTATTTGGCACTTGGGAAGAAACCTCTGAGTTACCTTGCGACCTCCTTTCACAGTGGCGTCACCCCTCTATACGTTGAGAGCCATCTCGTTTGATTGTTTCTACAAAGTCTCATCTTTCTTCGTCGTTGGATTTCGTGTTTATTCTCTAGTGGTATTTTGTCTGAAAGAGTACTGGGTCACAGCTGAGAGATTGTTGCGCGCGCAGGCAATGCTGGGGAGAATAAACGGGTTTGTTTTCTTATTTCCCTGTCTACCCGGGAGGGAGTGGCATTAAGAATGAATGGTCTCAGGTACCTTTCCTCTTTGATTGCGGTTTTTTCCTTGGATTGGATACCATCTCTTACGAAATACGACAAACGGCTGGAAAGACATTTCGGACTCGGGTTTTGTTTCGAGTAGGTCTTTCAACAAGACAGCACAACAATATCGGCAGATCAGTATGCTATGATAGATAACAGCACTACCTTATCAAGCATAAAACTTTCATCAGGCAGATCATGTCTGCCAGTACATCTGACAGTCCAAGTGGTAATGTGAAGCTGGACTGTCTCGGTAAGAGAGTGGAGTAAACGAACGTTGACCACAAATGGGTCAACTAAATTAGAGCACGGACTAATAAAAGCTAAACTCAACGACCTGCTTCTTCAAATGCGCTGTTGAAAACATCCTACAATCCAATTCTAACGCCGATGTCAAGTCAGTATGCACATCCTACCGTATTGTATGTCGTGTTTCTTCATTCATGGAGGGGGATTCCTTGCACCACATGTTCACCACCCCGCACATGACAGAGTATGTCCAATCAGTGACCACTCAACCATCGAAACCAATGATATGGGTACACGATGACTTCGTGCGCTCTGTGAACTGACTTAGTGCCACCGTAGAGTCCCGTAATGGCTTCAGTGACATATATACCCCGACCCAGCACAGATATTTTGGAAGGGGGTTTTGAAATCTCCAACAAGGCTCAGCAAGGCTGCTTCGGAAGTCAGCTTAAAAGCCCATACAATCGCGAACAGGTTTAGGTTTAACGGCTCTTAATTCTTTACTTTGCTAAACACTTTCCAAAGCCAAGGTACCGAAGTAGCTGTTGACGAATTTCTGATATGGTGGCAGTCTTCCGTTGGGGATTTGTTCCAGGCTCGTGGCCATCATAACCTTTCCATTCTTTCTTGGGTGAAGAATCGGGAAGTTGCCTTGGCTTATATTAGTTCATTTCCAGCGAATTCAGTTCTGGTTCCTTTACCTTTTAGATGTTTCCTGTTCATGAACTTTGCATCACGGGGAGGAATTCAAGTGGGCTCCTGTCACGTCGTTAGCGAGCCACTCCTGAAGTTTCAGTGGTCCCGCTAGAAATGCGCTAGCCAAGCACTGTTTTATTTTCTTTTTAGCGAGCAGCAATCTGGCAAGCCGCAAGCGCTGCCTGCATACGTTTCTCTTATGGCGCTGCGCTTCTGCCTAGACGCCTTTTTTATGCATTTCTTTCATCGAGCCGATCGCAAACACAGCAGTGGCCAGGATACAACCCAAATGTTTCAGTTTTATGTACTGCAGCCCTTGTGGTTACAGACCATGTGAGCAATCAATAATGAGAGTAGGCCAGCGCATAACACAGGCAGTCTGTAAAAGGACGTCAGCCTTCATCATCGCGCCTCTCTTCTAATTTCTATACAGTGAGCTTCTCCAAGCTCACTCCGCGATTTTCAAATTCTTGTATACTAGTCTCTCCATGAAAGATGGAAGCAATTCATTTCGTCTGACGAATTTTTTGCCGTCTTTGATGGACCGGCAGCTTTCTACACCGAATATTGACAGGGTTGAAGGTAGTCCTGCGGCCATTAAATCGGCCTTGCAGTCAACCTGGTACGGTATTGGGCCTCACCGTCTTTCTGAGATGGTATTAAGACTCCTCTTGATGGATCTCGACAGGCTTTTAGGTATTCTATTTGTTAAAGATAGTGCAATGTCTCTGAAGTGAGCAGTTGCTCACTTTGATGTTGGCTGCGGCCCAACGACACCAATGCAAGCCATATAAAAGCGGGGTAACTTTCTGAAGGAGGGGTAATATGACCCCGCCATTGGTGAGCAGATCCCAGCCATGAACAGTGAGCAAGTGCTCGTTGTTGACGCGACGGAGACTGATGTATCGCAGATGACTGCGTAGCATATGATGATAGTTTCTGCGGCTCTAGCGTTACTCTGGCTTATAGAGCGTGGCTCTTCTCCACGGGGAGCTGCATCTGTACTCATCCACGTCGTTTAACATTATCTTTGATTTTGGCTGGCTGCTCCGAGAAGCCCCTCCGACTGTGTAAAGTCAACCAGGAACCACAGGAATGGGATTCTTCCGAAGAGACTCTTGCATTCCAGAGCTGTAAAATAGTGAGAGACATTATTGGTGTGCAATCATGTCCAAGTTCACCACAGCCTGAGATTACTAACATGGATTCTCGGCACAGCGCTAGGAGCTAGTGATATTCCGGAATGACGCGCAATATTTCTGCCCGCGACCTTGGGGAAAGCTCGGACAAGAACACAAGGGAGACAATCATCCTTTATCCTCATACGAGGGTTGGGGATGCTTCAGTTCCGCGGACTGTCCAGCCACTGAATACATTCGATCTTGGTCAGTTGATTTAGCCCCCGGTAAAACGCTGAGAATCCTCTGGGAGCACTACTGACTTTATTACAATGGTTAGGCAGTGGCATCTCGACTCTACCTCGACGCTTGCGATTCTACAACCCAGCCAATGGGGCCGATGACGAGCATGACGATAGTGACAACTATACGTATGGTGGCAACCCTGCTTCCAGCGCTTTGATTAGTCTTCTATCAGACAACAGTCAGGATAGAGTTGTGTCGGATTTTCGAAGCTTGAAACTAGACGATTCAAGAGGAGATACTGAGGCAAGCGGCGTTGCTCCAAGGGCATGTCGATAACTTCAACTAACAAAGACGAAGCTGGAACATACGCTGATATTTTGGATTAGAAGCCATCGGACCATGAGTTGCTTGCCCCTCTGCCTGCGCCAGAGGAACAAAACGAGGATATTGATACGAACAAGCAACCTAAGCCAGCCATCGGTATAGACCCCGAGGAGCTCCCTAACAAGGACAATGTTGCAGTGGAATCGAAGCCTGTTACACCTGCGATCGGCAGACATTGCTCAGGTTACATCTGTCCGAGCGACGATACATCCATCGGGGGGGCATGTAGCTGCAACGGACAATTTTTGGATGGCAGCGCTCTCACAGATACCTTTTATCGAAAGAGCTGCTACTTAGGGCTTGGAACTTGGCCTCCGACAGATCATACCGCTTGCGCGACTACATCGAGGACGTTCATAGGAAACCTCATGCTATCTGATCTTGATCCTGCCTCGCCCTCAAGCCACTACATTAAGACTGGCTTTGCGCAAGTAGCACCGGGGGAAGGAAGTTCATCGGGTCGTCGAAAGCCCGCGAGGAAACCATCTGGCACAAGTTCGAGCCCAATTGGCCACATTCAAGGCAAGGCTTCGGGGGGTAAATCGGATAAACGACCTTTGGGGATAGGCGGAGAGGAGGATGAAGACGATGATTCGGGAAATAAGAACTCGAAAGGCAAGGAGGCGTCTCCTAACAACATTTTAAGGCGTTTTGCTTGCCCGTTCCAAAAGCGGCATCCAGTCTACTATAGCTACAACGGCACTACAGGGAGATATAGGGCATGTTCGGGACTCGGTTTCACCGATATAACCCGACTCAAGTAAGTTGGACTGTATTTGCAGATAGGATTCACCTCTGACAACCAGTAGGGAACATTTGTATCGATGCCATGACCTATCGATGATCCCATGTCCTCGCTGTCAGAGACCCTTTGCAGAACAGCACGAAGTCAATGCTCACCTCGGGGAAAAAGAACTCTGCGAAGAGCTTCCGCCTGGACCAACAATTGGCATCACACCTGAAATGAAGAAGGAGTTGAAGAAAAGATCACGAGTGTCAGACCCGGAGGAAAATTGGAGACAAATATATCTTTTGCTTTTTCCCGATGATGATCCGCCGCGATCTCCTTGTAAGTCCTTCAGTTGTCACGCAAATGCTATTGCCACTGACTTATCAGTCAACTCCGATGACAAGGTAGATTTCAACGACTACGTAGAACTACACATGTCTCGACTTCTTACCCAACACGCCGCCTCGATTCTCGATCAAATTCCGTCAGAGGAGCGAGCTGAACTCTTAGGAGTTGTACTTCGATGTCAAAAAGAGCTTTGGCACAGCTACAACGGAACTATTGGGCCGGATAAGCCAGTTCCAAGTGATGGAAGCGACACCGATGGTCATTTGTCTTCCATGACAGAGCCACCTCCAGCAGCCCAGTTTTACCAAGACCCTGCATCGTGCCCTGTCGACGATAGTGGCGGTTATCTAATGAATGGCGAATACCCGAATTCTGAGTATCATTTGTCACCTACATCGCAAGTTCATTCAGTACTTCCTCCAGAAGTTGCCGCACAAGACCTGTTCGTACAAGGAATGGATGGTGATCGACCCTCTCTCCCTCACCATCTGTCCTACTGGTCTGACTCCGGTATGGGCTCTAGCTGTTCATGCCATCAATGCCATCAAGGCCGTTGGGATAGGTGCCCTAACACACAAAATTGCTCAATTTCGGATCTCTCAAACACCGCACCAGTGGGACAAGTACCAACTATGATGCCCATAACCATCAATCCGGCTCTTCTTCAGACTCGCAAAGACCACAGCATAATGCCACATGGATCTGGATCTATATTTACTTCAGCTTATCCCCGTAGAAGTGATTCCCGATTGCAGAACAACATTGGGTACCAACAGAGCCTTCAGCATGGAGCATGGCAGAATTAGGAATAACACATCGTTCCTTGGCCATCATCTCATTTCGTTATCATCTAAGCGGCACTCACGCTAAATTGTTGAAAATAAGTTGGCGAGACCCTCGGGTAGTGAAGCACATATTTTCCTAGACGACACTTCGATGGACATAATTGGCAGCATTTGCGGGATCACGCAAAAGGTGTAAATTTGAGTCAACAAAGCAGATGAAGCAGATGAATGGGCCTGACAGGTAGATAGCAAAACAAAACAAAACAAAGAAAGAACTCGAATATCACAGCACTTCTAATTCACGTTTAATCGTTTCATTCGTGATAGTAGCTTAAGCGCCACTCAGCAAGTAAGATCCGACTCTTTCCATCGAGAAATGACTCTCCACTTGTTAAATAGTTGTGTTCCTTGTAAAAGACCCTCCATGAACTGCTCTTACAGCCGAATATACCGAAAGATCCAAAGCGCATATTCAGTTCTTCATGTACCTGAATCGTGAAGGCGGTCAGACGGCTAAATGAGAGAAAAAATAAAAGCAATAAAGCACATCCCACCAATAGATTGCAGCATCCAAAATACCCGAAATGGTTGGTGTTTGCCTCCGCCGGCGGTTTGAGAGAGGAAAGGCTGAAGCGAAGTAATGATAGTGAGTATGAAGCCGGAGAGTTGAAAGGATTTCATCGTGGTGTCCTATACTGTCACACTTTCGACGAAGTATTGCTTGAGGCGGTCGATATCGGTCGGATGCATCCTTCCCACCTTTGCGACTTTGAGATTGTGCTGGATCGTGAAGACCTGGCCCAAATTGATCCTGGTTATAGGGTCGATCTTCTCCTCAATATCCTCGACAATGACACCTAAAGGGTTCCTCTCCAAGTCTTCTCCGGTATATACAGGTGAATAGGGACGTTCAGTCGTACAGATGCGAATGGCAACATGATCTCTAGCTCTCAGTTCGGGTTTCGAGGCGCCCTGACCACCATATGTGTATAAGGGCAGACACAAGCAGCTGTGAGTCTTTTCTCTGACCACTATGAATCGTCGAATCTTCGTGAAGGCACTTTCATCAAAGCCAACTTTACTGTAGAAGGATTTGTCTATATCCTTTGCCGTTCCCCCAGCTGGCTCACTCCAGAGAGTTTTAAATACTCGGCCCACCTTAAAGAATTTCCCTGGCTGGGTGATAACGCAGAACTCTATTCTAGTCAGCTAAGGTGCCACATGACAGTAAAGGGAAATCTTTTGTCAATTTACTTGAGTCTAGTTTGCCTTCCTGCACTAGTGGGAAGCTATTTTCTCGTGCTGGTCTATGGTACTCGGCATTCTGCTCTTGCTGCGTCTGATGTACATCTGCAACTTGGCGGTCTGAATTCAAGTTGAGTTCCATCACAGACTCTGGTTTGTGGATTGATGAAAGTTGCATCGGAACAGCTATCTCAGCAAACTTGGACTTGGGAGTTGTTGGTGTGGCTACTTCTGACTCCATGAAAGACACGAAGACTTGTTTGAAGTTGGCCATAAGCACAACTCTTGAATCTGAATCGAGAATGCCGACATCTTTCACCTTGACATTCGTCTCAATCGTGCATGGTCTCGCGTAATCTACCAAAGAATAATCTCGGAAAGGCCCGTTCCCCTTCGCGGCTTGAACCCGTACTGGACGCAACGTGATTCCATCCAGATGACCAGGTAGAGTGGTGCTGAAGACGACACCGTATTCAGCGAGGTTCATTGACTGTAATTTGCGCGAATGAGATTTCGAATTCACGACGGTTATTGGTAGACAAACGCAAGATCGGTCGGCTTTCCGAACAACAACGAAGCGACGGATTTTGGAATGGACCTGCTCTCCATATACCATCGTACTCACGAATGAGTCTTTTGCTTGGTTCTTTCCGCCATAACCCTCGGTCCATAAAGTAGTGAAGACCCTGCCAACCTTGAAAAATTTGACATAGTCTCGGTTTCGAATCGAGTAACTTGGATCCAGAGGGTCCTTAAAGACATGTTTGTTTAGTCGTGCTGGGCTATGTTCATCTGAAGATGATTGTAGAGTGTGTATCCTTGGATCTGTGGGCTGATCGTCTAAATAATGTCAGTATAGGCTCGTCATGTTGGTACGTAGAATGTTGTAAACCAACCACTGCATGTTGTAGGCATCGACACATCCTGCACAACTTCTGAGCGAGGTGTCCGGTTGTAAATCGAGTCGTTCCCTCCATTGACTCTGCTTGTGTTTCTTCCTCCGTCCTCGGCTCTGATTCCATTCTCAACAATGACAGGCACTTCGAGAGTAGTTCGAGCGAGGATATTTGTCATGGATTCTTTGCAGGCGGCGATGTTGTACCGTATCTTCTTTAATTCTGCAGGGTCTCCATCCATATATCGATATTTCAGTCGTGCTTTGACACCGTTCACCTTTCTCCCAGGAGCTGTTCCCATGTAGGTCTCCAACACTTGACGTAAACTGTTCATTGCCTGATGAAATTCTCGGCTCAAGCTCACGAGCTCAGTCCTCCTTGCCTCTTCATCACCATCTGACCCTGTGTCTGGCTTTATTATCTCACCGTGTAGTTGATAATAGACGGCGTGCAGAGCTTCCAGCTCACGACTCATAGCATCCCAAGTGCCTGACGCCTTTCTGGTAATTAGAGCTATCTTCCGTGCGATTGTGATGACTGAACTGATATCACCAATAGACCATCCAAGCTCCATGTTGCCGACAGACGAGGCTGTGACTGATGTCCAGATCGTGCACAACAGCGTGCCAACAAATCGTTTTCACCGACTACAGCTCGCTCTTCTTGTGTTATTTTTCGCACGAATATATTTTCGCAGGATCCTTCGTAGCCTTGACACAAAATTCGACGATGAACTATCTTCAATCTCAGGATTATGTAGGTGAAATGGTGAGAAATGTAAATTGGCCGTGGTGGTGTATATGGGTGGGGCGCACTCCCATTCAGCTGGGGAGCGAAATCGACCAGTTGATAGCACGCTGTTGTGAGGCTTATGCTTAGAGCCTTATGAACCTACCATTTCATGACATCTACAAAGAGCGTTTGATTGGCTGGGGAGGTCAGACTGAACCTAAGGTAGCAGATAATCGTCGCGCATACAAACCGGGCGGGAGATTTGGAAAAGCGGACCACTTGTCCAAGGCTGTCACAAGGCAGACCTACTAACGAAATTGCTTTCTACAAGTCTGCTGCTACAATCTTGATTGGCGACAAACTTTTCGTGTGTCTCATAACTAAGGTCATCTGCCTTTCAGTCAAGTGGTTGAGAAGAAGCGCTGACTTGTGTACGGCCGTGTCCTGCATGGCTGCCCAGTTGCCTTTCTCTCCTTGTCCCAATCAAGCCCTCTTCTGTAATCGTGTGTCCGTACCCAGGAATTATGGCCGAACTTGTTCACCCAATATGCCTTGCCAACAAAATCTGCCCTTTTCGAATTATTACCATCGCGATGACTTCTTACATTGCGGCTCTGGCAAATACTGCCAGTTGTGGCCGCACCATGAGGTAGTCGGCTCGTCCGCACGCACGCACTTTCAGATTGCACGTTATATTCTGCAATGCCCTTCCACTCGAGAGTAAATGTTGGGTTTCTTCTCTTTCGTTCATGTATAGCATCCTCGTTCGATGGGCGTTGACCACAGATTGCAGACATGAGCAACCCCCAAAAAAAAGCAAGGCGGCGAGCTAAGCGAGTTGATTCGTCCGAATCTTGTTTTTACTGCTTCTACAAAAGTCAGAAGGTATGCCTCATAAAGCCTTGGATTTTGAAGCGCTCTGACTCAAGGCACTCAGTGTCACCGCAAGAGCAAGACTACGTGTTGCTCGAAATGTCTTTCCCGGTTTGACCGCCAATTTGAGAATTCGATTTCATTTGTTGACAGTGGTATGTTTTAATTGGATGCCGTTGTTTCGATCCTTAGGCTCACATGCGGACGAGACGTGCGTCCCTGTCTAGATAGGCTCATGGAGGACTCCGATCCCTTATCATCCAACGGCGACGGGGTTGTGGAATGCAACCTGTTTTTCGACATCCAAACCGAATCCAGCAAAAGTAGATCAACGAAAACGCGCCAAACTTGTTCGATACCCATTCGTCAACCATTCTACCCGGCGAGTGAGGCCGTGCGAGTGGACATGGATGGTTTCGTGTGGGGACACCTGAGCTTGCAGATGCAGTGCTCTGATGATCGATCGCATTTGGTGTATCGAGCATCCTTGGCAGGGGCTTATCTGACACTGATATTGCCTCGGAAACAGAAGAACCAAGGTCGCGATTCTGGTGAGGAGAGACATGCAAAGAAGCAGGTCACCAAATTCAGTTTGTTGAGATTTGCTGCGCTTCTCGATGACATTTTGGGAGCTTTGAGAAGCTTCGACAGCGGGGATCCCAGCCGAGACCATGCACTGAGCATTATCGCGGCTGCTGGCGTCCTGTACTGCGAACTGGAACATGTCAACCAGAACTTTCAGTCAGGGAAGCACGAGCTACTCTACGTAAGTGACCCCTACTATGTCAATTGCTCGACAGCATCCACTGAAATGTGCTATTTGCTTTTTAAAGTGATGATGATTTGCAAATATCCTTGAGAACATGGCTCAAATCGATTGCGCAAGAGCTTCTTGCACGGCTGCAAAACACCTGTGGGACATTTCCGTGTTGGGCTGAGCAGCTACTCTCTCCTCGAAAGAGTGCGAAACGGAACTTTTGTATTATAGACATCTCCATTACTATCGACCCATTCTCGATGCCTTCCAGCAACCGGGGCTCTTTCCAACGAGACAGCGATCTCCCTGACCTCGAATGGACCACCGCACAATCGACAGATGTCCTTTCCTCCACACAATCCACGCCAGATTCCAAAGCACACGAAACTGGTCAGCAAAGCCAAGCAGCGCATAGATCTCAACTCACACCAAAGTACCAAGTCGTTCGATCCCAGTCGCCAGCTGGATACACGTTGAACGCTGGTCATGCGGTTTCCACCTCTTATGATGCCGTAGTCACAAGTCCGTCACGGAATATGCTTTCGTTGACCATTGAGGATAACCACTCCGGGAACTATAGCGATCATGATTGGAGATCAATTGTTTACCATGGCGATGATGCAATTAAACAGGCCAATCCTTCTCAGCAGAATGACTATCATTATACACCAGCGGATCAAATATTTGCCAGTATGTATCTCTCACTCCCAAGTTCGAGTACTTTCGAAGGGATCTTTTATGTCAAATAATAAGCACTAATGACAAGTAGTAACATACTCCCATGTTTTCCCAGCCTCCTCGTCGGCCAATGAGCCATTGAGCTTCAGCCAGCCATTCCGAGTACGTCGCTATTCTCCCTTTGAGGAACCATCACCTCCCCCTGGGCAAATGGCATTCGGTTATGACTGGACCCAGAACCTCCATGGTTCTGGAATAAATCAACATCTTACGTGGCCTCAGTCCTGAGCCATACTGTAGACGAGCATGATTTCTGGCGCGACCCGCCTTGATCGGGTCGACGCGTACAAAACTTCTTGCGAGTCTCTGATCGTTTGCTCGCGAACCAGTACGAACCTTTGCTTTGAGCATCGGCCATTCACATACGTTAGAGCACTTGATCCCTATCGCCCCCGAGCGACAATGCGTTAACGACAGTACGCGATGTCTTCGATTTTGCTCAGCAGAACACATCCATCAATTTCCCACGTGTTTCTGGCTTTGTCGCTGACCTCTGTGCGATCTGTCGGGTTTTATGAATCTGGATTTCCCTGGGAGGAATTCCCACCTTGAATTGATGAAGATGATTCGCTCACCACCAACGGACGTTGAAAGCCATTCAAACTGAAACCTTTCAGCACCTTTCGGCACCAGACACTCTGCTTCGTACTATCAAAAAAGTGCTTCATTTTCTTGCTTGTTCTGTGCTTCATGCTATATCTTCTGTATCCTGGTCCATCCACTTCTGCGGAGCCGCTCTTCGCTTCACGTACCAGAGTACACACTACTCCAGAAAGCGCGTCTGGAAGAGTTCTGGCATTTTCGCCTCCTTGCTGGGCTTTGAGGAACAAATAATGTATATATGGTGCATGGTTTTTGCGCTCCTGAGTCTGCTGATATATAACGATAGTTTTCGGAAAAGAGTCTCATGCCCGGTCCCTTTTTCCCCTTATTTTCCTTCCTCCTAAAGCCTATTGAGCACATTCATCCAATATCCCCAGCCTTCCAGCCAGCCTAGCCATTTCCACCTCTCAAGTATAGCAGAAATCAGCACACAGATAGTAATGAGTTGAAAATACCCTTGAAACGCCATCGCTACATCACCGTCAATGGCCTACGGTGTATATATGTATGATCTCATCGACATCTGACATTATACATCAACGTCAAACATTCCGACATGCCATTGCTATTCCGTGTGTCTCCCTCCCTATAGATAGGTTTCATTTCACATCCCCCTACCCCCAAACC